>APFE030318488.1:0-21855 GCA_000404065.3 Pinus taeda | reverse complement strand
TTACAACATTGTCGATGACATGAAGAAAACTAAGGCAAACATCACCATGTTTGAACTTAGTAAATTAAAACATCAGCAAAAATTACTACTTAAAGAGTTTAATGTTGTACCTTCTTCCCCTCTTCCCACCACTAAAGCTGCAAGTGACTCAGGAAAACCCCCTGCTGGTAGAGTTGAGGCAACCGACACAATTCTTATCGGAGATAGATCAAACTCCCATACCACTCCTTTCCTCCTGACTTATGAAATTTATAATCGAAATCTGCACAACTGCTTAATTGATTCTGGAGCATCTTCCAATATAATGCTTGCTTCAGTTTGTTCCAAATTGAATATAGAACCCCAAAAGTCTTATATTCATATTGTGCAGTTAGATAGAACTAAAGTTCAAGTCCTACGAGAAATAAACTCTGTAACGATCAGGTTATCGGCAGATCCAAGAATTGTCCAAAGGATCGATATTCTAATCGCCAATATACCTGAATTTTATGGATTAATTTTAAGTAGGGATTGGTCTGAAAAACTCCATGGGTATATCTCCACCGATTGGTCACATATGTGGCTCCCCTATAAGGGAAAGCCCAATCAAATAAAGATTGATCGAGAGAAACATATGACCCATACTGTTACAAAATTTGAACAGGAAAACCAGCCAGTCACGTTCAACAATAACATCTTAGGAAACTATTCTTCAGAGTCATTTTTCGGCAATTATGTTTCCCAACAATCCCCTTTCTCAGTTGACAATTTCGCATCACAAATCGAAAATTTTTCACAGACCGATAGGTCTAAGTGCGTTAATGTTACTGAGAATGTTGTAACAAAAATTGTAGATAATTCATTATTTTGGTCTTTATATTTTGATGGATCTAAGTCTAGTGAAGGATCAGGAGCAGGATGCATTCTGGTCAGCCCACTAGGAGAAAAAACAATGTTGTCCTGTAGATTAGAATTTGAATGCACTAATAACACAGTTGAGTACGAAGCGCTTCTCCAAGGACTATATAAAGAAATCGACCTCAAAGTTCAGCACTTAAAAGTCTTTGGCGACTCCGAAATAATTGTTAAACAGGTAAGAAATACAATTCACTGTCTTTCGAGCCATCTTAAGCATTATCAATCACTCGTACAAGAACTTACATCCCATTTCCAAGCATTCAATATATCTTCCATACCCAGGGCACAGAACTCCGCTGTTGATTTGCTGGCCAATGTCGCTTCCAAGCTGCCCCCTTCAGAAGACTATAGTCCCGATATGTTTTTAGTAGAATTACTTTTTAGGCCATCCATTCCAGATAATGTAACCAATTGGAGAATGTTTAACCATGATGAAGACATCTTACAATTTCTCACCTCTGAAAAATCCTATGACAATCAAATAATTGAGGAAGATGAGCATGATACTCAAATGCAAGGTAAACATGAAGAAAATTCAATCCCTAAGCGTGTAGTAAAGCTTGAAGACCTTTATGATATTAAAGACAGGTTCAAACCTGTATCTAATACAAAACTTCAGAGCTATACCTTAAGGTTTGAATTAATAAACCTTGGCACCGAACAAAATCCTCAAAATATTAACTTAGGATTGGGACTTTCTATAGAGGAAAAGGGAGCATTTATTAGTCTATTACGAAAAAATAAACATGTGTTCGCTTGGAGATATGATGATCTAAAAACTTATGACACATCTATCATTCAGCACACTATCCCAATGCTTCCCGAGCAGAAACCAATTCAACAAAAATTGAAGAAAAATACACCCAAACTTAGAGAGTCAGATAAAATCTGAAACTCAACAAACTCTTAAAAGCTAAAGTTATTTTTCCCGGTACGACACTCGAATTGGGTCTCCCAAGTTGGTACCAAGTCAGAAAAAAGAATTGGCGACATAAAGAATTTGTATTGATTTCAAGAATTTAAAATAAGGCCCATAACGTCTAAAAAGAGAATAATTTTCCCATACCCAACTATGGAGAGAATCTCCAATCAGTGGGCCGGTTTCAGAATTAATGTCCTCTTTGGACGGATTTTTCAGGGTATAATCAAATTTTGGTTCACCCTGATGACCAACTCAAGACCACCTTTAGAACAAAGTGGGGAACATATGCTTATCAGAAGATGCCCTTCGGACTCATTAATGCAGGAGCCACTTTCCAGAGGGCGATGGATATCGCTTTCAAAGGGTTAATTAATAGAATAGTAGTTGTCTATTTAGATGACATTACTGTATTTTCAAGAGAGAGATCCAATCACTTGCAAGATTTGAACCAAATCTTCCAACGCTGTAAAAAATACGGTATTTCTCTAAACCCCAAGAAATCTTTTTTCGCTCTTGATCAAGGTAAGCTTCTAGGCTTTATTGTATCTAAAGATGGCATCTATATCGACTCAGACAGGATTAATGAAATTTCTAAAATCCCTTTTCCTCATAATAAAAAATCCATGCAATCATTCTTAGGCCAAATTAATTTTGTAAAAAGATTTATTCCAGATTTTTCTCAAATTATTTTACCACTCCAAAATATGACTAAGAAAAATTCAGTATTCAAATGGGGAGTACCAGAGAAGGAAGCATTTGAACTAATTAAGAAATCAATAATCAATGCCCCAGCTCTAAATACTCCAAATTTTTCTAATCATTTTACATTATACACCATCGCATCCGATTCTTCTTACACCGCAGTACTTACGCAGATCAACGATCACAATTTGGAAACACCGATTTCATTCTATAGCTCAAATCTTCAAGGTGCAGAATTGAACGGTTCTAAAGTAGAAAAACAAGCCTTTGCTGTGTATAAAGCGGTTAAATATTACAGACCATTCATGCAGAAAGCCCATACAAAGGTTATAGTTCCCTTCTCCTTAGTTAGACAATTGTTAATCCAGAGAGAACTATGAGAAAAAAGGGCAAATTGGGTAACAATGCTTCAGGAATACGACATAGAAATAAAGCCGGCAAAGATTGTTAGAGGTCAAGGTTTTTGCAGGTTATTGGCAGGCGCATCCGACAAACCAGAATCAAGCGATACAGATCAACCTGAAATCATCAATCAGGTAAGTGCCACCGATTCTGAATCACAGTACGCTGATTTAATATTTTACCTAAAAAACGGAGATGCACCTCCCAACTTGTCCTACAAAAACAAAAGGGCCATAAGGTTGAAAGCAAAGAATTTTACCATTATTGATGATGTTCTGTTTAACAAAATTATGATTCTGTTTTACTAAGATGCCTTGAGAAACAGGAAGCACAAAAGGTCTTGCAGGAATTGCACGACGGACCAGCTGGAGGCCACTTCGGAGCTGATACAACAACTCAGAAAGTCATCCATGCCGGATATTACTGACCCACTTTGTTTAGAGATGCTCATGAGCATGTAAGGAAATGCCCAAATTGCCAGACTTCAAGTGGAAGACTAAAGAAATCAGCCTTTCCCCCGCAACCGGTCAACATTGAACAACCATTTGAGCAATGGGGATTGGACATTATTGGAGAAATTACTCCTAATTCTTCCAAACAGCACAAGTATATCCTTACTGCTACCGATTACTTCACCAAGTGGGTTGACGCAATTCCGCTAAAGACAACAAACTCTGAAGCCATTATTGAATTCATAGACCAATTCATCATTACCAGGTTTGGTGTCCCGAACGCTCTTGTTTTTTATAATGCGTCATACTTTTCAGGCAATGCTATGTTTGATTTCGCAATCAAAAGAGGTTTCAAACTCAAATATTCAGCTAACTATTATCCCCAGGGTAACGGTTTGGCAGAATCTACAAACAAAAACCTTATTAAAATTATCAAGCGAACTATCGAACAGAATCACAAGACTTGGCACAAATCTTTAATATTTGCACTATGGGCTGACAAGATAACGCAAAAAGCTTCTATAGGTTCTTCCCCATTTAAACTCGTCTATGGAAAAGAAGCTGTACTACCAACAAATCTGATTCTTCCTTCCCTAGCTCTAGTCCAATTTATTGAAGAAACTCCTTCTTCTTCTTTACAACTTAGGCATGAACAAATCTTGAAATTAGAAGAAGAAAGAGAAAAAGCCAAAATTATTCATGCGAAACATCAGCATATCATCAAAGCATCATTCGATTCAATCTCATCTGGTTCTAAACAATTCCAAGTTGGAGATTTAGTCCTGAAATGGGACAAAGCCCATGAAGATAAAGGCAAACACACCAAATTCCAGAAAATGTGGCTTGGACCGTTTCAGATCTGTGAAAAGATAGGCCATTCAACCTTTATGCTACAAGATTTATCAGGGTTGAGAGATTCTCTCCCTGTTAATGGCCTAGTCCTAAAGAAATTCTTCAACTGAGGAGGCAACCCCTTCTCATTTTAGATAGCATTTTATAGTTTGTAGCAAAACTAGAAAATAAAACTGTAAGGAATTTTCTATTTGACATTTGCTGTATTTAAAGAGTTTCTCATAAACAAGCAATGCGATATTTACTTTTAAAATAATTAGAAGTATTAAACAAAAGGAATAATTTCTAGGAAATTAGTTATAATTGCATTCTAAGATTACAATACAATCCTAGTAAACTCCTCTTGAAGTATAAATCTTGTAAATCTTTTTAGATTTTTCAAAATTGGTTACAAAAAGGTTATCAATATTAAAATAGAAGCTACTCCAAATTCAACATCTCAAACTCTTACCTTGTCATCCATCCTACCTTAAGGAGGAAAATCGTCTATCCCATTTTACTTAAGTTCATGATTATTCAGGATGTAATTCCAAGAATACTAGATAGAAAAGTTGAGAGGTCTTATTACAAGCCTGCTTACCATGATCATAGGAAAATAGTTTGGCCAACATTACCAATACTGCATATCAAAACAGGGTAATGGGTTCAATTGTAAGACAAGGGGTCTCATCACGAGCCAGCTTGTTCGGTTAGATTACTACCAGTGAATGGCATTGTCAATCAACTGGCCACCACACCAGGGCAATGACTTTTTATCTTACAAAAGAATAGAAAAGGAAAATCAAAACAAATGTGAAAAAACATGATTTTGAATTCATTCTGTTAATCATGCTCTCAAGTGAAAAGGACAATAGACAATGATATGGTTAAAAGGTATCCCTGCCGAGACTATGGACGTTTGCTGGCAGCAGAGGCTCTACCTATGGAAAATGAGTTAATTTTAATAGTTGGATTGGAATAGTCTCCTATTTTATCAATATCAACCAATAAGTGCCAATTTGAAAATCTGGAATGTATCTATTTTCAACAAGAGGAAATTAGCAAAGAAAGTTTTGTTTCCTTAAAATGCAACGATATCTAGTTATATTAGAAATTTCCCTTTTGAATAAAATTTCTATTATGAAAAAGTTTAAGTATTTCTATACTATTCAGAGATAACTGCTTCTCCCAGCGAATCGCCAATTGTTGTGCCTTACAACAACCCCCCATTTCATATCACTAAAATTCCAAAAAATATAATGTGAAATGGGTCCCTTTTTAATTTTTGTTTTAAATTGGTATTAATTTAAAGTTCTATTTTGCAAAGAGGCTTTTTTTTCAATAAAACCAATCAAAAAACCCAATATAAAATGATTTATCTTTATCATTGCGATAAAGCGATCGCAAGATCGCATATCGCAATGACAAAGAAAACACAATGTAAAGGACATATTGGTTTTCACTGATGCGAAATCGCTATCGGATATCAGCAAAACATAAAATAACACGGAGTAATGATCCTTGCCATGATGCGATGCGAAATCGGCAATCGGCAATAGCACCTAAAGCACAACTAAACTTATCTTCATCCGATGCGATGCGATATCGCTATCGGCAATCGGTGATTCACCATCCTAAGCTGTACTACCAGCGATACCCGACGCGATGCGATATTGGATATCGACGATCGGGGGTTCCAAGCAAAACCAATGAAAAAACTTAGCATTTCCCCGATGCCCGATTTCGCAAGAGGTAAATGGCACATTTCTCGAGGTAACAGTCATAAAGGCAGTTTGATTTGATTTATTCGTAATTAAGGCCATATCCTTTGGAAAAGACGCTCATCCGTGTTCAAACTGCCTAATCGCTCTCAACATGCTTCAAATAAATCATTTATCCATTAATCGAAGCAATTGTAATTAATGACACTGACAGGTCGAAATGACCATTTAATAAGAAAAATAGGCTTGAAGCCATCCACGCATTTGCTCCTAAGGCCACCTCAAGTTGATTAATTACTGTGAATGCGCCGAGATATATATGTACTTCATTCTGTTCGATTCATGATATTGTTGCATGCGTTGTGCTTATCTTTTACTCTGCGTAGAATTCTTTCACAGAAACAGAAGAAAGTGGAATGGGAAAGAAATCCAAGAAGACTACAATGCCTACTGCTCCGCCAGCTGCACGGCTAACTGTAGCTGATCCAACTGGGAAGAACAAAGGACTAATATCAGATACAACATGCCTAGGACTCCCCAAGACCACTTGGCAGGGGACTTACAATTTGATTGAAGCTGAAGGGCCAATGGTGACCGAAGTGGAAATTTTATGCGACAACACCAGTAAATCCGATGCCAATCTAAAAGATTTAGCTAACTCCTTCCTACACAGAATAGCGGCTCAGGAGTAGGTTCTTCCTTACACAGATGTGGTAAGGTGGGCACTCCAAGAACTCCCAATTGTCGATAGACTGTTTGAATCTACGGATGGGAGGGTTTTCGGCTCGTTTCAAGTCGAAGACCTATGGCTAATGTATCACCTGCCACGAGAAGAGAAGAAGTATAATGCTGCATTTTTGGAGAAGTTTTGAGAAGACAACGAGACCGAATTTGAACCTATTCGAGAATGGAGACAAAATCCAGTAAAACACAAGCACGAGGCCTCGGGTAAGTACTCAGTTGACTCCCTGTGTTCACCTTACTGTTATGCTGGAGTTATGATGTGTAGGCTATGGGGACTGCATGATTCTGCCAATATCACCATAGAAATGGTTCCCCTAATTGAGGCAGCATGCAGTGGAGAAATCATGGACTGGGCAGTCATATTGTCCGACAAGTTAGCCAAAGCCATTCTTGACTTCAGGTCTGACTATCGTGTCTCAGAAAGGGTTATTCCGCCATTTTACTACAGTGCATATATTATGGATGTGTTGTGTTTTAATTCTGAATTTCCTATACTGGGATGGAGGTGGACGTCGCAAGACCCCACACCCATTCATATATATCATCAAAAACTTTGGAAGACTAGTTATAAGCACCACCTGTATCAAATATGCAATGGTTTTATGTTACCGATTCATTATTTAATTTTTAATAAGCCTGCCCCTAAAATATCCGAGCAAGCAGCTGTAGATTTGACTGCAGTAGCGAGTTGGTTTGGGGAGGAGAAATTCACTTATATAAGATTTTTTGGCAGTCAAGCTAAGCCACATGTGCTACCACTCTACATCCCTGATAAGTTACTTGCCAGGGAGGTAGCTTATCAAATCAGCGCTGAAGGGGTTACCCAAACCCTGAAAAGAGCTAAAAAACATGTTTGGCCTTCTTTTCCACTGAGAATTGGAATGTATACGCTGCATGACATCAAGCATGCAGAGAAGGAAGCTGGGAAAATGAATTTTCTCACCTTGGCTACTCTGCCAAGGAGGCAGTATGATCCAAGAAAAAGCGCTTACAATGCGCTCGACCAGGCCAAATTGGCCAAGGTCGAGCACAAAGAAGACAAATTCGAAGACTTGTTTGTATCAGCCGAATCACTGTATCAAGTCAAGTCGCTTGCCCGAAATGTTTATAATGATGAAGGACTTGTTGAGTTTAACAGAATCAGAGAACAGAGGTTGCAAACTCTGCCTCTAGACCTGTTAGCAACTGTACCGACAGAAACCAGGTCAAGCGAGTCTGAACAGCGACATAATACACCACCTCCTACTACATCAAAACAGCAGGAAGATACGCATAGCCAAAGGCAGGAGACACCTCAGGAAAATGCACAGCAACGAGAAGAAACCCAAGCAAAGACCCAAGAGGAGAGTAGCTCTAAAGGTAACCATGATCCATTAGTTGATCCGAATTTGCTCCAACAATGGAATCAATTCAGTACAATCATCAATAACTTAGAGTGCTCAAAAGATGATGAGGTTTCAAAGGAAGGCGATACACAGGAAGCGACGTCAAAACCGGTTTCAGGTGAAACCAGCGGCCTACCCAAAACAAAAGAACTAGAGATAATTCCTAAAGATCCAACGGGAGAGATCGTTTTGCAAATTGAAGAGATCCCCCCTTTAGATATATTTTACAGCCGCAAGCATAAAGCCTTCGTAAAGCGACAGAGGAAAAGGAGAAGAACTGATCAATCTTCCCCATTCCCTGAATCAACAGTAACGGGCAATGTTGTATGGAAAGAGAAATTCAACCCCTCCGATGACTTAACCAAGCTATCACAGTTCGCTGGAGCATATTCGGCGGCTACTATTGATAAAGCAACGGAGGTGAGAAATTTGTTGAAAGCAAAGGATCATGATATCTCTTCACTACAGGCGAAACTATCAGAAGTTCAGCAGAGGGCAGAGCAGGCCGAGAAATAATTGCTAGCATAGCAGCAGAACAATAATCATCTAGTCAAGCAATTACAAGAACAAAAACAGAGGATAGATGAAGGCGCAGTGCAAAGGCAGAAGGAGCTATCAGTGGCACTGGATCAGTTAAGAATGTCAACTGAGGGAGCAATAAAAGCAAAAGATGAACAAATCGCTCAATTGACCACTCAAATTGAGCAAACAAAAAATCTCCCTAAGATAGATGAGTTTAAAGCAGAAGCGCTCCAGCTAAATAAGGGATTAATTAATCAGGTTAAGTTGTTATGTCAACATCTCATACGAGCAGAACCATTGTGCGAATTGTCAGCGTCTATAAGCGAAAAGGTAGACAAAGCAAGGGCCGACTTGGATCAGGCAGAAGAAACACTGGCAAACTTTATAGAATGGCAGGATTTAGATGTAGGTCAAGTAGCTAATCTACCAAGAATTCTAGAATCGCACAAAGAAATATTGTTCACAGAATGGCAATCACAACTGATGAAAGTTGAAAGAGCGACTTCCAGATGCAGGACAATCAGTGGAAATTTAATTGAATTAGTAAATAATACATTGTATTTATCTAACACAATTTACCAATGCACTCCAGGTCAATTAACAACAGTAAATATATTGGAGCATTCATGCTATCCGGACTTGGAGAAAAGCGCAAGATTGATCGCTGGAGTCAACAGTCTGACATGGGATGCATATTGGTTTTTTTTAATCAAACCATACAGCCAAAGAGCCGTCTTAAAGTGTCTAACCGATGCTGTCGGTTATATTATACCCGACATCCAGGATGCCACCTTCACCGCCCAATTCAGTTTACGCCTTAACAAACTGCCAGAAGTAGAACCAATGCTTGCGATAAGCCAGCTAAGGTTTAAGGGCAAACAACCTGAGGCATGACTCATTTCGCCGACTGCCAGATCGCCCCTGAGAAGTAGACCAGATTTACTGATACCAATTTAGTAGGATTTTGTTTCATAGATCTTTTTAGTTTAGTAGTATTTAAATACCCTTTCATGCATTTATAAAGGGTTGTAAAAGTTTTGTATATGACTTAAACCCTGAAGTTGCATTATTGTACTTCAGGGATATTCTTTTATGAAACTTGACCAATTATTCCGAATTTGATGAGGAAGGGTTTTTTGCAAATGTGCACTACTGTCATTGTTTGAAAGCATTTCTGTGTTGAAGAAGGAATTTTGAATAGCGATTGATATTTCGGATCGATCTACAGCTCACATGGTACTATTATCTGCGTCTGTATTATTTTTCGTTATATGAATTGTTATTGAAATCGCTCTAGCTATTGTCGCTTATATATATATGTGTTTTTTCACAGCATTCCTTATACATTCCACTATTGGTTGTTTATCGCATGCTCTCCTTTCAGACTTATATATGTATCGATGATATGAACAGTGAATGTAGTAATCTGTATGCATCACTTCATTGTGACTATTCACGTGAAGAAATCTTTGAATGATTGAACATCTTTTATTTATTTTACAGAGTCATCTATATGCCTGATAAATAGATAAAGATTATTTAACGCTACATTCTGAATGAATAAGTTGTTCCCGGGATTAGTATTAGTTTCCCTATTTTGTTAATAGAATAAGTTATTCGCCTATCATTTAAGCAATTTATTCATCACCCATCCATCCTTTTTATTTCATTATCGGGAAACTGGTCCCGTTATCTCCAGTCGGAGCCACCATTCCAAACGGAAAAGGAGCTGTACCAAGGTCCGGACCGGGTGGTTATCCCCGATGTTGTGGCAACGATTTCTGAGGCCTCAACAGATGGTGAAAACTATGAAAGCAAAGCGTATCCGCAGGAAAGAGTGTATGATATTTGTAGTACACATTTCTAGTGATAAGGGTAAGGAGGTTGAGGATGCAGATGTGTTGAGCAGGTACCCAGTTTTGTAGTAATTTCAAGATGTATTTCCTGAGGACACAGAGTTTCCACGTCACACGGAGGTAGAATATTCTATTGAGTTAGTGCCAGGGGAAACTCCAGCATCAAAAGAACCTTACAGGATGAGTACACCTAAGTTGGTTGAGTTAAAGTTGTAGTTGAAGGAAATGTTGCACAAGGGATACATTAGGCGAAGTGTATCACCTTGGGGTGCATCGATATTGTTTGTGAAGAATTAATATGGTTCTCTTAGACTATTCAATGACTACACGTAGTTGAACAAAGCGATCATCAAGAACATGTACCCTTTTATGAGGATTGATGACTTGTTCGATCAGCTGGAGGGAGAAATAATGTTCTCAAAGATTGATTTGAGATTTGGGTACCATCAGGTACACATCAAAGAGGAGGACATTTACAAGGCTACATTCATGACCAGGTATGGGCATTATGAGTTGTTTTTGTTCCATTTGGCTTAAATAACGCTCTAGCTACATTTATGTGTTTGATGAATATTGTGTTGTGTACATATTTGGATAAGTTTGTCATTGTGTTAATTGATGATATACTGATATATTCTAAAAATGAGGAAGAGCATGCCGAGCATTTAGTAGCAGTGTTGAGGTTGTTGAGGGAGCATCAGTTGTATATTAAGCTCAACAAGTGTAGTTTATTTCAGAGTGAGGTACATTACTTGGGGCATGTGGTCTCCAAGGAAGGCATTGCAGTAGATCCAGAGAAGATAAGGGCCATCATGGAGTTGGTAACTCCTAAGAATCTGGATGAGGTGAGATATTTCATGGGTTTGGTAGGCTATTACAGGAGGTTCATCAGGAACTTCTCATATATTTCTTATCCTATCACATCATTACCGAGGAAGGGTAAGAAATTCTAATGGATAGAGGAGTGTGAGGCTAAGTTTGAGCATCTCAAGCAACTGTTGACACATGCACTAGAGCTAAAGATTGCAGATCTAGACAAAGATTTTGTGGTATGCACAGATGCTTGCAAGAGATGGCTTGGTGGAGTCCTTATGCAGGATGGACAAGTGGTACGCTATGAGTCCTGGAAACTAAACGAGAATGAGTAGAACTACCCGACACATGATCTTGATTTGGTAATGATTATACATGAGTGATCATATTTGGAGGCACTATCTTCTTGGCAAGAGGTTTGTACTTATGAGTGATCATATTAGGTTGAGGTATTTGTTTGACCAACCAAATCTAAATGCAAGATAGGCTAGATGGTCGGCCATGAACAATGAGTTTGATTTCTAGATCATATACATCAAACATAAAGAGAATAGGGTGGTATATGCTCTTAGAAGATGGGTACATGTACATCACTTGGTAGCTATGAGCTCCTATGGGACAAATCTACATGATAGGATCTTGCATGCAGGTCAACAGGATGTTAGGTATATGGAGATTATGCACAGGTTGTGGCAAGGTGTTGGTACAGGTACAAGGAGTGGTACAAGTACATGTGACAATACATGTATGGGTACAGGTGAAGGTACATGTATAGGTTGTAGTACAAGTTCATGTACAGGTGCACAGGGTATGGATTATTGTTGTATAGCAGATGGATTGGTCAAGTTCTGAGACAGGATATATGTATCAGATAATAGTGAACTCATGAACGTAATCTTGAGGGAGTTTCATGTGAAACCATACTCGGGTCACCTAGGCTATTAAAAGACACTAACAATGGTGAAGAGATTTTACTATTGGCCGAATTTGAAGAGGGATGTATCAGAGTTTGTGGTGAGGTGTTTCGATTCTCAGTGAGTGAAAGCATAGTGTAAACATCCAATTGGATTGCTATATCCGATTGCGATTCCACAATGGAAATGGGAGGTTATTTTCATGTTTTTCATCACAGGATTTCCAAAGACAGTGAGACAACATGATTCCATCATGGTTATCATGGACATGTTGACAAAGGTTGCAGATTTCATTTCAGTGAAGTCTACATTCTCAGCTAGCGATGTAGCACAGATATTCATTAGAGATGTGGTCAAGTTGCATGGTGTTACAAAGAATATTTTGTTAGATAGGGATGTGAAGTTCACTTCCAAGTTTTGGAAGGAGTTACTTTCAGTTTTGGGCACATAGTTGGCCTTTAGTACATCTTATCATCTGTAGACAAATGGATAGTAAGAGAGGGTCAACAGGATATTGGAGGACATATTGAGGATGTATGTGATGCACCATCAATGGAAGTGGGAAGAGTATCTCCCTTTGGCATAGTTCATATACAAAAACAATTATCAAGAGTGATTGAGGACAAGTCCTTTTGAGGCATAGTATGGATGGAGTTGAAACAGTACGATCAGTTGGAGTGATATGCTTAACATGGTAATGATTGGGCTAGATATGTTGGCAGACATGGAACATGAAATACAAGTGATCAAGAAAAATATAAAGGAAACACATGATAGGAAGAAGAGTTATTCAGATAGGAACATGTTTTTCAAGGAGTTCCAAGTTGAGGAACATGTGTACTTCCACATCAAACCGAAGAAGAGCTCCCTGCGGATTGGATCATGTGCCAAGCTCACACCACGGTTTTGTGGACCCTTTAGTATCATTGAGAGGATTGGGCTAGTAGCCTATCGATTTGCACTACCTTCGACAATGAAAGTCCATGATATTTTCCATGTATCTTTTCTTAAGAAGTATGTTAAGGATGTTGATCATGTGATTGAATGGTCTGTATTGCAGGTGGAACCAGATAGAGAATTCCAACCGGACCCTCAGTGTATATTGCAGAAAAAGGTGCTCATGCTCTGGAACCGAGAAATCGAGAAATTTAAAGTGCAATGGAAGCACTTGAGGCCTGATGAAGCTACATGGGAGGTGGAAGATTAGATGCACGCTATGTATCCTTCCTTGTTTGTCGATTGAGGAAAAGAAGCTTTGATATGGTGTTATTGGTATATACTTTGATATGGTGTTTTGGTATATGCTTAGATATGGTTTTTGGTATATTATTTGGTATATTTTTGGTATATATTTTTGGTGATATTGCTATGTGTACATATGTATATGGATGTAAATACCGCCATGCGCTAAGTTAAAAATCTCCACTAAGCAGTATGGGTGTCATGTCATTATCATTATGTTTTCATGTAACTATGCTATCATGTGGTTATGTTATTATGATGTTGTGATGTCATATGGGTTGGGATTCAATAGGAAGATCATTGTAAATACCATAATGGGCTATGTTATAAAGCTCTAGTCTGCAATATGTTGTTATGATGTTTTGTGTTGAGCTAATTTATTAACACAAATTAACACAAGTATTTAATTATCAATTTGGATTTGTAAAACCTCGAGGCAAGTCCACTGTATATGGATATCAGATGTAGCTAAGCTTAGAAGATAAACTTGAAGAGTTAAGGAAGTACATATTACAAATATAAACCTATTTTAACAATTTCTAATTCACTTATGTAATATGTGAGGGATGAGGCTCCTAACTTAGGAGAACTAGGTTGTCCTTCCCTAAAATACTACTTTCACGAAGACAAATCCAAATCACTAATTAACAATGGTTTATGATGTAGAAGATGTAAAGGAAGAGGCTCCTAACTAAGAAGGACCAGATTTTCCTTCTTCACAATTCTACTATATCATAATCACCATTGCTTCAAACCAGAAATGTAGAAATAGCTTCAAATAAGAAAAGGAGATGAAATTTAGTTTTAGTTCAAGATCAAATAGAAGGGGATTTTAACTTAAATTCCTGTGTCCCTTCATATGTATATTAGAATTAAACCAATATCCATTCAACAATCATCACACATTAATTCAAATAAACAAATCTGAGACAAAGCAAGTAAAAAAATCTAAAGCAACTAGTTCATGAAAATTTAGCTAGTTTATTAATGAAGTGTACTTAGCTTGGAGTGAGGGCCCTCCACCCTTTCCTTGCACACTTGAGGCCACTATAAAATTCTGAAACTTCAAGCACTCATCCACACTAATGAAAAACAAAATGAAAGTAGAACAAGTTCTTCTAATTAATCTCCAATATTCAAATGTCTGAGAATAAAGTTATATAAAAATTACATATATAAGCCTTCAAAGTTTTGGCTTGAATAGAATATCATGAAACAAATTGATCTAAAGTTTCTCTAACAACTATATCTATTCATATCCATCTATCCAAGTCGAATCCATTCAATCCATCACTAAAAATATGGACAATTGTAGGGATTTTCTGGATGACTAATCATGTTTGACCAGCCTTGAATGGGCCTAATAAAGCTTGTTCTGATTGAACCAGGTGGAGTTAGATCAGCCCTAGTTCCAAAGCTTTCCATTCATGCATCCAAATCGACCCCAAGCGTCCTGCAAACATGTCATCCATATAGCTATTACGAGAATTTCTGAATTCGCCAAAAATTCCACTTGAAATCAAATTTTCATAAAAATTTTAGAATTTGAAAAATTAAAATCAAATACTTGAATTATACATGAAACACGTCAGAATGGGATAAAAATAAGGGAAAAGAGGTGGAAAACATATATATTTAGTAAGTTTCCTCAAGCAAAAATAGGTCAAAATCAAGGCCCAACATTTTGTTCTGAGCAAGTCTTTCATTGTAACTACTACATCGAGTTATGTTATAAAGCTCCATGAGCAGTATGTCTTCTTTCAGTAGGTTGTTGAGGTATATATGTGATTGAACACTGAGGATGGTGTCTCCAAAGGGGGAGGGTTCTGTAATAGCCCTAGTGAAAATTGCATGTAATAAAATTTAAAAACAATAACCACGGTCGATGGGACACTTAATCCAAGCTGAATATTGGGAAAGACATCCTAGCGGGTGTTCATTTTGTTGTTTATTGCTAAGGAAATGGGAAAAGGTGATGGCTAAGTTTTTGGAAACGAAAAATGGAGTTTTTGGCACAATTATTTATAAGAATAATGGAAATTAGGAGAAAAAGGAGGTGAAAGGTCATAGGTTGCATGTGAGGAGAAAAATGAAGGAAATTAATGGAAAATGAATAAAATAGAGGCCTCATTCATTAAAAGACTTCTAAGGATTATTTGGTAACCTTTTTTCAGTCCAGTGTTGGAGCTCTCTCATTATTATCTCTCTCTCTTTCTCATACTCTTGGACACTTAGAGTTTTCTTGGAGCACTTTGGAAATGGAGTGAGAAAGTTAAAGAAGGTAAGACGAAGAAAATATCAAGCAGGGAAAGGCATGGTCAAGCAGTTACAATAGGATTCATTGCAGGTATTGACTTGCATGTGTATTTTCCTTGCTAGATTTGGCATGCATGGGATTGCATGAGGTTCTTTTTTATCATGGCATGGGTTTTTCCAAGTGTGACAATATTCTTCAGCCTAGCCTTGCCATTTCATGATAGCTTTGATGAGATGGGTTCTCACATTCAATTAATGTGGGATGATCGGATTGGATTTGACGGTAAGTGGGGTGGATCACTGAATTGAAAAACACATGGCCTAATGGTCCCTGAACCAGACTATGGATCACGGTAAAGCCACTGGCCTAGTAACCCCTAAACCAGACTGTGGGTTGTGGTAAAGCCATATTGTGTGCCTCGGTGGGCCTAGGAATCCTTGCCAATTAATGGAAGGATATACGGTAAATCCAAGAGGTGGATTTTATCTCCATTGGGCCTCGGAGAGCATGTATTAGTGCAGGGCCTAGTGATCCATGGATCAAACTGTGGATTGTGGTAAAGCCTGAGAGACTAGGAGGAACTCAAATTCCTCACGATGTAGGCAAAGAACTTCAGTGGCATCTGATGAGACCCAAAAATGGATAATTATATGGGCTCATTCAGCCTCCTAATTTGACTTAATCCACCATTCTCATTAGTTTATTGCATGTTTTTTATTATATTTATGCTAATAGAGTGAATTGGGTTAGTCATTATGCCAACAAGTCTAATGGGTGCTTTGTGCATGTAGTGTCCTATCTAGGGTGCTAGACTGGGCTATATTTATTATCGACCAGGGTACGTAGACTTAGAGGCGTGTGTCTAAAATATATAGACATAAAGGATCTAATCTAAGTCTAATTTCCCTAATTACAATGCTATGATTCGATTCAATATCAAACTAAATCACCCTATGTGTCACTATCAACTAAGATTCAATTCATAAAACGCTGTGTATCATTGTAATTAAAGATTTTGGTCTCCTTACAGAGACATCATACATAAAACCTCTGTTCAGTGGCTACTCAACATTCACTAACATTCATTAACAGTCATGCAAGATGAAATCGTAAACATAAAGTTCATGACGCTGCTTTACAAGGTAACACTGGATCGAATCCCTTACAGGATATGATTCACGATCCAAGTGATAATCTATTCAAGCGCACGCATAAACATATAAACAAGCGCATTCATAAATATATAAACATAAACATGAATCGATTTAATCACTGCGCATATCAATACCAAATACCCTGACTGTAAATGCAATAAAATAACAATAGTATACCATGTACGCAGGGCCCGTCTGCGTTCTTGGTATACTGGGCTTGTTATCCAACGATCACCAAATCAAAACAACGCAGCCGTGACTGTAATGCAAGTATGTTGTAATAAAATCGAAACTTTGTTCGTGAAGCAACAATAATGATAAAAACGTAGCCAACCATACAACCGATTCAGAACTTATATTTACATATGGTTTTACATCCCTTGAAAATGGATGTACATTCATGAGCGGCTGTTGCCGCTTTTGCCAAAACACGATTTTGAAAATGTTTCTATCCTAGCTGACATAAAAAAAAAGGGAAACAAACTAAAATCGATTTGGACTGTGTGTTGTTGCTGCCTTTGTCGCCAACATGCCATAGTTGACCAGTCGTTGACCGCGCATGTAGGAGGGTTGATTCCGCTGCGGGATAGGTGCTCGTCCTTGCTTGGACATTCCGCTTTTCATCCATACCCTTCGCTCTGGCCTGGCTGTCATGCCACATGTTAAACAATAAGCCATTTATAGGATGTTGGAACTTCCTGTAGTCATTTTGCCCAAAAAATCCTAATTCATTAACACAAAACCCTTAAATCAATTTAAATGCAATTTAATAACTGTAAGACTATTAATTAATCAATTTCCAAGGGATCTGAGAGATAAATGATGAAAAGAGGTAGGCAAATGTCATGTTTTAGGAGGGAAAAAGGGGTCATGGAATGGTACCAACATCTCTCCCCGACTTAATGAATTAGCATGTCCTCATGCTAACCCTGAAGTGCTTCCTTTGAACTCTGTCCTTGCCTGTACCTCTGCTGCCTTTAGCAATGTGTCCACATTCTTTTTCACCTGGGCATCTTTCTGACCATGGAGCTCCTGCTTTAATCTTTTGTATTTTTCCTTGAGGGTCTTCTTCTGATTGTAGCACTTGGTGGCCCACTTACAAATATCTGTTTGCTCAGCCTCTAGTTCATTGACTCGCTCCTTTAACTTTTCATTTTTCTTTTGAGTCTCTTTACTCTGCGCTCATAGCATTTCATTTTCTTTCTTGATAACTTTTTCCAACATATTAGCCTCCATGAGCTCTTCCTTTAATTTCTCAATTTGTTTCTCCAGTTTCTTCTGTTTCTTATTAGGAGGTGGTGAACCTTTTTCTTGTTTGTTATTGCTTTCAACCTCTATATCAGCTCTTGGTCCTAGTGGTGAGTGGCTTTCAACATCTATATCATCTCCTGGCCCTGGTGGTGAATGGTCACTGCTCTGAATATCCATTTGTATAGGTGCATTGGATTCAAGCTGGTCTTCTTGCAACTGAGCTTTTGGTGTTCTCCTTCTTTTTCTTGAATAAGTGGTGAAAATTTTATCTTGCTCTGCCTTCTTAGCATCTTCCTTTCTCATTTGCCTAGTCCTTATGCTGCTCACAGGTGGAGGTACCTTGCTTGCTTTGGATGATGCTGGGATCTCTTCATCAATGTCCTTCATGAATCCTGAGTTTTCCTGCGATTCTTCTTTGTCTTCCTCATCTCTATTTTGGTTAGCAACTAAGAACTCCTTCCACATTTTCCCTCTTCTCTGCAATTCATGCTCAATAAGAATTTTAACTAAGCCAAAGTGATATAAGCTCTTTTCTTCATTTCCCTTCTACTTTTGGACGGTCTTCAACATCTTGGTTAGGCTTTGCAATAGAAAATATGGTAAACTGATAACACACTACCTTTTCAAGTGTAGCAACAACTTGATATGGTATAGATAAACAATATTGTAATGACCTTCACAGGTTACGAATTTTTGAAGTATGTAGACCATCTCATCCCAGGGATGCACCAACCAACTCCTTGGGACGCCTTTCTTCCAAATAACTGATGAGACTCGGGACCTAGACATGAACTGGGTCCACGATCTCTCTTTAAATTGCTCGGTCTTGAAATACTTTTCCCCTTTTGGGCTGATCCGTATTGCCTGGGCGATGGTGTCTTCTGAAACCCTGAATGAGAAGTTGCCTATCAGGGCTTTCTCCCCATTAAATGTGAAAGCGAATTGCTTGGTAACCTCTTCGTTGCTTCCATGGAATTTCTCCAAAAAGGGCAACCACTGTATCTCTCTGAGAATCGAAATGCAATCTTCATGGTATTGGGAACTATTGAACACTCTTGTCTCGACCCTATTTGTCATCTTGGCAGAGGGTCGTGCTCTAACTTGCAAATTTAACAAAGAAATTTTGACTTGTTACCTGATGGCGTCGCTCCCTTAGTATCCAATGTGATGCTCAGTCGACTGTCGTGTAACTTTGCTGGGAGTCGAAACCGAATGGCGCTCACTGCCTTCGGTCCTTACTGTGGAAGCCACGGGATTATACACCAACGTAAAAAACCTGAAAAATGATAGTGAAATGACCAACTTCCTTTACTTCAGAGCGTGTTCATTTTTGGAAACAGGGGAATAATGATACCGCTTGTATAAATGCTATCATAGGAGCGCTGGGAGTGTATATGCAACACTGAGGTATGATGGAGTCCTTTGAATCATTTAGGTGCATCGGGTGGTGGAATCATCATTCGGCCACATGAAATATAATGAATAGGCCTCATGTTGCTTACCTTTATATATATATATATATATATATATATATATATATATATATTATATATATATATATATATATATATATTTTAAAAACAATCACCACGTGTTGTGTTGGTACTCGACAAAATGGAGGATGTTGGTATGGCTGTAGGATGCGTAGAACAAGGTTGAAATGAAGGGGTAATGGATTTTAGAGGTAGGAAATAGGTTGAAGTAGGGAAGAATCAGGGAGATAAGGGACGATGAAAAATGTGCCCTTGAAATCGATCATAACAGTCACAGTCATTAAAATTGACATTAAAAATTAATCCAAGAAATTAAATGTTAAGAACAAGGAACATATTACACTTTTTGTTTGGATCTTGTTGCATTGGCATGCTAAATAGGACTAGCCTCTTGACTGTTGTTTGACTTTTATTTGTTGTTGATAACAGGTCCCCTGAGGTGGATTTGAATGCAACAGGTCCCTCTGAAATACTGAAGATGTTCATGCAACTCTTTATATGCATACAGGTACTTTGAGCTTGGGTGTTTGATGGAGTCTTGGTGCCCAACAACCTGTGAATCCTTGTAGAAACTTGCTGAAGTTGTGTTGAAGTAACCCTGAAATAACAATCTCTTAACAGGTCCCTTTTATGTGTCTAAACAGGTCCCAATACTGCTGGTGCTGATAGCATGGTCTTCTGGACAGAATAGGTCCCCCTGCATAATATTTATAACCAGGTTCCTCTGAGATAAAACAATGACAAAACAACTTATTTATTGAAATCTGGAATGTTGGAACAAACTGCTTTGGAAATTTATAGCGAGGAGATGAGAAATCTTTAAGAATTTACAATGGAGAGATAAAAGAACGGAGAGATAAAAGAACAAAATGCTGATGCTTCTCTCCCCCACAAAAGTTTTGACTTGTCCTCAAGTCATTATTCAGCTGAGAAAGTAAATAGTGAACAAAAGAAAGAGAATTGTTACCCACCAACGAATTGGTTTTCAAGTAGGAATTCGGGGTTAGAGTGTGCCAGAGACTGGTTTTCACATCTAACCCATTTATTAATTTTTTTTTTATTTTTCTTAGTTTTTGTTTTGTTGTTTTTTTTTTTAATTTCCTTTTTTTTTCGAAATTGAAAGAAAATAAACTAAGGCAGGGATACTGCAGCTGAGGGCTGTAGTATCTCCACCTCTCTTTGTTGAGATACTGTTCGGAGAAAATCTTGCTTGCTGGTGGGCTTAGTGTATAGTTTTAGGCAATGACCATTGACAGTAAAGGAGTGACCTTCTCCATCAATAGTTGTGAGCTTCACTGAACCATTGTCATATGCCTGAACAATTTGGTATGGGCCCATCCAATGGGTGGTAAACTTGGCTTTATGATCTCTGAACTTAGAGTCAAAAAGTAAAGCCCAGTCACCTTCCTTGAACTGCTTCTTCTTGATATGTGCATCATGCCACTGCTTCCTTTGTTTTTGCATGAGGATTGTGGTTTCCTCTGCTTGCTGCCTCATTTCATCCAGTTGGTTCAACTGCCGAATTCTTTCTTGTTGTGCTTGGTCCAAATCAATTTACAAATCTGCAGCCAATTTAAAAGTATGTATTTGAAACTCAATAGGAAGCATTACCTCTTTTCTGTACACCAACTGGTATGGTGTAAATCATGTAGTATCCTTCCATGTGATTTTGTAAGCCCAGAGTGCATCTTTGAGCTTCTCTTCCCAATTCTTCCTGTTCATTGCAACAGTTTTAGTAATGATGCCTTCCAAAGTTTTGTTTGTGGATTCCACCTGCCCATTGGCCTGTGGATGGTAAGGTGTGCTTCTCGTATGCTTGATTTGGTATTTGTCTGTGATGTCCTTTACCAACTTTGAGGTGAATTGGGTACCTTGATCAGTCACTACCTCCCTTGGCACTCCATACCTGATAAAAATCTCTTCAAAAAGGAAATTTACAATTGTGTGTTCGGTGGCTCTAAACAGTGCCTTTGCTTCAGCCCACTTTTGTGACGTAATCAGTACATACTAAGATGTACTTCTTACAATTGGAGGTTGGGTTAATGGGTCCTATCAAGTCTAGAGCCCATTTTTCAAAGGGCTCTAAGTGAACTTGGGGCTGAAGAGGCATCTCGTCTGTAGCTGTTGGCCTGCCCATTCTTTGGTAGCTGTCATAACTCTTCACATACTTCTTGGCATCCTTGAAAATGGATGGCCAGTAGTATCCAAGAGTAAGAACTTTGAATGCTGTCCGCTTAGCTGCAAAATGCCCACCACATGGTTCATCATGGCAAGATTTTAAAATATCAATTACCTCA
>APFE030318485.1:160491-230825 GCA_000404065.3 Pinus taeda | reverse complement strand
GCATCCTTTTGCAAAAATGCGTGACCAGCCTTAGCATTCTTAGGGATTATAGGAGAAATTTCCAAGCAAAAAGTCCACCACTTGATCTACTTTCAGTTTCTTGTTGAATATGTGGTAAGAGTGATAACCAGACAATCTAAAATACATACACTACGTGATCATAACAGTGCCTTAAGATTTTAACAGGGTACAGGGACAGAATCACCAACTGTCCACAATAATATTTTAAGCTGTACATAATGATGTTTTAAGATGTATATATTGCCTTGTTTTAACCATAATTATGTTTTTAATTTATATTCAGAAAAATGTGCTTTCCGATACCCGGCTTATCATTTTTAGTATTGTTCATTGTAATTATATTAATTAAGTTGAACCCCTCAGCCAAATCTTGTTTCGGCCTTTCTGCTGGTTAAAACTTTTCAATGAATTATATATATTTGTGTAATCCTTTTATTGTGCATCTGTACGAATTCATTCTGACAGCATATCATCTAGTTTTGATAGTGGCTGGTGAAATCATGCCTTTACAAGCTATCGTTAATATTTCTGGTAAGCGTACAAGGCAAGATTAGAAAATAGTTACAGTCTTCTGATCATTCAAAATAATTCGTCTAACATACTGCAATAACAATTATTTAATAATTTGGAAACATAGTTTGGAATCATTGTTTGGAAAAGTCACTTCTCAATATTCAATCCTGTTATTTTATACCTATGGAGTCGTTGGATATACTTATTTTCTTGTCTTTATGGAAAATGTGCACGCATGCATGCAATATGGGTGCATGCATGCTTGCCTGCTAATAATAAATTGATACTTTTTTGTACCATGGAAGGTATTTGGCTTATGCAAATGGGATTTGTGCTGCGTACTCTGTCCTCTCGGTATTTGATTCTGTTGTTCGTAGGTCCCGCAGTCTTTCCGGGGCATGGTTTGTTTTTGCTTTTGACCAGGTTAGTGTATGGCCGACTCTGATCTGGGTTCTGCTCTATTTGTTGTTTTCATTCTCCGTATCATGCTTTGTCCTGGTTGCATGGCTGGTTCATGCGTATCATTAATTTTTTGTTTTACTCTCTGCAGGCATTTACATACTTGATGTTGGGAGCTGGAGCTTCAGTGACCGAAGTACTGTATCTGGCATATAAGGGAGATGAGCAGATCACATGGTCTGAACTATGCCCCTACTATGGAAGATTTTGCAACAGAGTAGAAGCCTCTCTGGTTTTAAGTTTTTTGGCTCTGTTATGTTTCATTCTCCTCTCCCTTATATCAGCCTACAGGGTGTTCAGTAAATATGATCCACCGAGTCTTTGCAAGAAAGACCAAATAACTAGCCAGAGTTGAGTGGTTATAAAGTAAGTAAAGAGAGTGCATGTAGTTGAGCACTTTGTACATGCTCTATTGAAACCTGGTTAATGTTAATAAAGTAAAAACAGTAGTTTGTGCTCTTTAAAGAAAATTGGTTTGCTACCGAAAGATGAAATGTTACTACGAATCACAGTTCAACCAAATACTACCAAGTTGTGGGGAAAATAATAGCACCCCTCGCAAAACTTGGCTTTGCTACTGTGCATAAATTACTGATTAACAAGAAGTCGAATAATCTCTCTTGAATGTTTGAAATTTAGCTTGTCTTACATGCTATGGCTCTTTATTAAGAAGTTCAAGTTGATTTGAAATAGAGAAATCAAATTGCAGACACTGAAGGTTCTTATGTCCTTTGATTTTCCAAAAACAGTAATGTGAAGATAATCAACATGTTTAGACGGCATTCTTTTTTTGATTTATTTTTCAAATTTTGTGTAAGGGCATAGGCTCACCCATGATTATGTAGTCAAACATCTTTTATATCTGTTTCAGAAATGGTTAATGCATTTTGCAAAAGGTGTTCTTGTTATCCAGCCTCGTAAATTCTAAAGTAGTGCTCAGACTGGATTGTCGTGGCATATCTTTCCTAAAATACCGATAAATTTTTATAAACCATTTGATGTTTCATGGTATTATGTTTATTTTCTTTTGGGAAGATTGCATCCCATATTTCATTAATCCACATTAAAGAATAACGCATCATATAGTCATACAACAGTGGGCCAAGGCATAAACATGCAGATCACAAGTATTTCTTGGATAATTTTGCTTGTTTACCCAAAGTGGGAAAAATCCTTGATTTATCTTAGGGTTTTTAGCCATAAGTCTCCATGTCATCCTGCCACATTAATATTGTAAGATTATTAGATTATCTATACATGAGAATCTAGTTGCAAAAGAAGAATTGCAATTGGAAGCATGAGACAAAAGAGAAACGAGAAATAATGAAAGACCAATTCTAATTGCATTGTATTATATTGCATAACTGAGTTACATATATAGAAGTATCTCACAAAGAGAGGAATTGTGTGCTAGTGGGTCCAACACCATCAACATTTTGGTTCTAGAAGGAGGGCTAGATGACAAGCTGAGTCCTCACATTTGTTTTGAATCTCTGCATATCTATCATGACTAACTACGAAGTTGCTCTTCTAGAATGTATGTATTATGGAAACGACTTCATCATCTCAGAAAAGCTCTCGGATCACTTGTCACACAAAAGATGCGATGGTGGAGGCCACATAGCCTTGGTTAGGTACATGATCAACGTTGTAGGCTCATGTGAAAGACATGGAATCTTTGGAGAATACATGACTTGCGCGCTATTTGTCTACACGCTTTGAGAGCACCCAATGCATTGGTGTGCCACATTGCTTGAAAAATCTATTCATTCTCTTTCTCATCTTGTCGCAGAGATAGATCATGCTTTCAATCACTATAACCATAAAGAATTCAACAGATAAATTATAGAATTATGAAAAGCACGGAGGAATCTGTTGAATAGTTTTATACATGCTTTTGTAATCTTGCATACCGATTCCCCGAAGATGATATTGATTGGGAATTTCTCGATGGAAGATTTGAGTATCTTCTTCACATATCCAAACCCTGCTCAACACACTTCAGTGATGGAGCTGCACAATGACATGTAGGTACAGTTTCTATCACAAGTGACTATCGGCCTTCAACTCATCAAACAGCTCCACCACCGCAGAGTGATGTGGGAGATTATGCACACACATCTGTTGAATTGTCACATCCTCCCAACCTACCTGCTCTTGATATCTGCATAGATTTGGCTTGCAAACCTGTTGTTTGTCACGTGGATTGGTTCCCTCAACCTCCGTCCCGGTGTTTTGTTGATCCTTCGGATTGTATTGTCTTGTGTTCTTCCATTATGACTCCACACCTGCTATGAATGAGGATCAAGCTGTTGAGGGAGTTGGTGTTGTGCAGACAACCTACGCCATCATTCATGATGAGTGTGTGCGGGAATCTAAAGAAGAATTCGCGGTGAAGGATGACTCCCTTCCAGTTGCGCCTCATCTGCTTTATCTTGACATCCCTTGTGATTCTACCACTGCTGATCTCCCCTGTGAAAACCCATTTCCGGATGTTTCTACTTCCGATCATTCACAGGACACATCGGATGTCAGTCTGTCATTACAGTGCAGAGAGGACACATCTTCCTCCGAAAATACGTCCAATCTGTCATCTATCATTTCAGAAAACCTAGAGGGTGAACATCTTTGTTTCTCATCTACCCCTCTGCCTGGTTCATCAAATCATCAGGATGTCGACAAACATCCCGAAGTTTATGATCTTGGTTGTCGTGATCTCTCTACTTTTTCATTTGATCACAATGTTGATTCAATCATTGTTAATCTGTCTAAGAGATTGGTGTACGATGATCTATCTGTCAACAGAGTCGAAACACCGCAGACTATCGAGGCACTTCAACCATAGCTGATGGTTATGTCAGGCCCTAGCTGTCCTGAGGTTAGTTTCACTTCTGGTCAGGGAATTGTTGAAACACTCAAGGCTCCTCATCACTCTCTGCTTTGCATTGAAGATCAACCAAACACCCAGATTTCGCTTCCTCCACTCGAACTACACGATCTCATTGCTCATTCATTGGAGGAATCTTACACAGTAAGCACACATGCACATCGTAAGTGGTCTACTTTTTTCACGTTTGCTTGCTTGTCACAGTGAATAGAATGCATACACTCAACATCTGCACGCAGTGTAGCACAACACCATGGAAAGTCCACAAAGTGCATGTCATGCGCTTTCACTCATTTTTGTTTTGTGGATGCTTGTAATCTCAAAGTGTGTCTATCTTCATTGTTGTATCTGTCACATCTACTGGTTTGCACAACTGTGTTGTTTGCGAACCATGCCTTCACCGACATGGGTCAACCAATGCGCTTGTGGCTGCATTAGAAGTATCACTTATCGTGAGACAACCCATGCATTGTTAGCGTAGGAGTAGGAGTAGTGTTTTCTTTTTGAGTTGTTTGCTTGCATGCATGTTTTCTTCTTTCTTTGTGTGTTTGTTTTCTTTCTTGTTTGTTTGCTTACTCACTTTTCTTCTGCTTCTTACTTCGATTTTTGGTTTGTTTGCTTGTTATTGCCCGTAGGTTAGTTTCGCATGGACCGTGTGCGACTCTTGAAACAAGCTGGGTAAATTACAAGAGGAGTTGTACAATTATCAACATTTGGTTGTTTGTTGTCCGCTCTCTTATGTAGGAACTTGTTGTTTTCAGTCCATGATACATCAATGGAAAATACATACTATTCGAAGTGAACCTTGGTAAAAACACAACGTTGCGTGCTAACTAGTATCACCTACTGTAGTCTATTGTTTTTGTGTTAATCCTTGTCAACTCAGTCAAGTAGAGTAAGGTGAGAGGGAAAACATTAACAAGAACATCAGAGGCATACGTAAAATACTTCTGTGAAGGAAAAATATCTTCTGCTCTCAATAAGTCGGGATCACTCTTCCACCTCTGAAATGAATAAGTGTTATGCACATTTATGAAGATGAAAAATGAAAAAAATGAAAAATGAATAAGGCGAAAGAAGAGAAATGATCCTGTGTAGAGAGGTGATGCAAGTAACTCTGTCGGGGTATTGACCAGGCTCGCTGGCAACGAAGCCATGCTTGTGTTCCTGCATGATTCCACTAGGGTACTGTCCAGGCCTGCTGGCAACGGAGCAACACTAGAGATGAAAATAAGACTTTGACGACTATACTACTTGTGCTTCATATACTCCTCAATCCCAATCGAAACAACTGTGTTGGCGTGTCTTGGAATGTGTGTCGACCGACCAACGGCTTGGCAGATGCTACATCTTACAATCAAGCAGTGTGGAAACCACGACAAACTGAGAATTGAACAATACTTTGGGGGTGTTAGACTTGCTTTTCACAAACAAGGTCCATTCAGAGAGCTGGAGTTCTACCATTGTGTCGCCAAGTGTTGTAGTGACTACAACCACCTTCCAAAATTTTGCCTTAGCTTCGTTTTGGAGCCTGCCTACCAACCTTTCACAACATCATGTCTTGTCTTGTCAAGTACATAAGCTTCAATGATTTTCTTGCAGAATGAAAACCTATCCATTAAAGCTTGTTGCATCCCCCTCATAGGTTGTTTCATCGGACTTGATCCAGTTGTAGGCTGAGCAACTCCCTCAAGAAATTGCACAATTTTGGAGGGCAACTAGCCTTCTCTCTAGAAATTGCGCAATTCTGTCTGGCGGCCTACTAGGCTCCAGAATTGCGCAATTCTGGCCCGCAGTCAACTGCTCTGCTCAGAAATTGCGCAATCCCTTTAGGCAGCCAACCCAGCTCCCTCTTAGAAATGCGCATTTTTTCCTCCTAGCTGAGCAAATTGTTGCATGTGCAGTTGAGTTGACAGGTTCCCTCTGGGACCAAGTAAAACTGATTTTCATGCATGGGCTGCTACTCCCAAGGCAACATGCAAAGGCATCCCTTGATTCAACGATCTACTTTTAGCAGCTGGAGGTTGCATGCAAGGATTATTTCAGAAACCTCCCACCAAGTGTCACTCTTCCTAGATTTGTGGCATGCATGTCACATCTTCGATTTTATTGATACCCATGAACCAGGCGCTGCAAAGCTCATTCCTTACATCGACCTTGCAACGTTGACATCTCACATTGCATCTAGGAGTCATCGGCACATTCAACTCAGTTGTTTCGGGGTAAGCTCGCCTCCCATGTCTTGCCCTACGTTTTTGTTGAAACCTAATCACAGGGATTGGGTGAACAATTGTAAATAGTGTAAATAATAAACAAGGGAAAATGAAGAGTCACTGGGAGATGAAACTCAAGAGTCACTCTCTCATATACATAACTATGAACAACCCAAATGAATAAACATATTCTCATTTGAGGAGTTACCTCCTGGCCCGACATGGTATCAAAGCCAACGCCATTTTTGGCCTCCCTCTTCATTACCACAAGTTAACGCAGTCCGTAGAGATATAATAACGCTGTCCAGATTTTAGGTTTTGTTGTCTGTTTTCATATGCAAGTCTCTTATACATGCAACATCCATATACATTATATTGTTTCATAATTTCATTGTCTTGGAATTATAGTATAATGCTCTCTGCTTCAAACTCTCGGTATTGTTTCAACTGCATTTCCTTTTTGATATCATAGTATGTTGCTGTCATAATTTTCTCGGTTCATGATATCAACCTCCTCCACATACACCCTTCCTCCAATAACACCTTCCCCACATAATACCTCTATCTTCATATACTTGAATCAATTTTTTTTACTATTAGGAGTAAAATTTTGGAGTAGAAGTATTTTTTTCCACAATATGTAGATTTTACAATGCATTCATTAATATCTATTGTGGGAGTGGTTCTCAATGGGAAGGAGAATTATCCTGAGTGTATCAGAAAATCAAACACACTCTCATTTTTAGTGAGTTGTGAAAAGGAGTGTGTGTTGGAGAAGGAGACAAAGAACCAAAACAACCTACCTCAGACAAGGAATTTGCCATTTGGGAAAATAAGATCAAGGCTTATGCCTTGATTGCATATCAGTAAATGAAGAGGTGAGTTTGCATATTTCTCCATTTTCAAATGCTTTCAAAGCCTTACAAAAATGAAGGAACTCTATGAATCACACTCTGCACTTGAAGTTCAACTCATGATTAAATTGTTCAACCTTGAATTGCAAAATTATGATCCTCTTGCTCTTGCATCAGAAGTGAAATCTATAATGCATGACATGAAAGTCACTAATGTTGAACTGGACATTCCCATGATAGCTTTTTTCAAGGCACTTTATCCCACTTACTCAAATTATCTTGAGTCATTGCAAGCACATGGAAACCTCAAAGAAATTACCTTTGACTCCCTTGTGAATAAATTTGCTAAAAGAGAGAAAGCTTTTGGGAAGAAGGAAACTCCTTAGTCTTCTGAAGAGGTGGTCGAAGAGGAAGAGGAAGAAGAAATTTCAGAGGTGGGGGGGGTAGACACTCTCAAGGAGAAAAATCAGATTTTCATTACATGCGTTGCAATAGAGATGGATCACATGATGCATCCACATGAAAGTTTCATTGGGACACAATTGATCAGGAAAGAAATCAACCTAAAGGTAAAACTAATGACAAAGAGAAAGGTAAAGCACATGAATCTGCTTACTATGTTGTGGCACATTGTCATATTGGAGTAAATGAAGACTTATTTAATGTTTCACTTGCTTCTTGGAAAAATGATTGGTTGCTTGATTTAGGAGAAACTTGCCACATGACTTTTACAAGAGACTTTTTTGAAGAATTCACTGACAATGTTGGAGTAGTATACTTTGCAGACAAATCAAAACTCAAGCCATCAGGGCTTGGCATAATCAGGTTCAAATTGCCTAGTCTTCCAGACATTCTTTTGCATGATGTTTTATAACTCACACAACTGAGGAGAAACTTGTTGTCCTTGGTCCAGATCTGCCAGCAAGTACACTTCATTCATATGTGTGATGGAAAGGTTGAGGTGAGAAAAGCATCAGATCACTCACTTGTCATGATGGGGATAAAAGAAGAAAGGCTTCTCAAGCTGCAAGGTACCTCTGCTCGTACTCAAAATTTCTCATACATTTCTCATTATGATGAAGGTACATTTCCATCAAGTTTATTATGACATGGTAGATTTGGACACTTGAACTATGACAACCTCCGCTTGTTCAAGAAAAATGGTGTTACTGGTTTGCCTACAATTCTTAGGAAACTTAAGCAATGTGATGCTTGCATTCTAGGAAAGCATAGCTAACAGTATTTTCATGATTCACATTTCAAAGCACATAGAAAACTTGAACTCATTCATTCAGATTTATGTGGTCCAATCCCTGTTCCTTCTGCAAATGGAAATAAATATATGATGACATTTATTGATGATTACACCAAAATGTGTTGGGTTTATTTATTGAAGAACAAATTTGATGCTTTTCAAACATTCAAGAACTTTCATACATTGATTGAAAATGATGCACAATCTCATATTGGCTATATTCCCACTGATAATGGAAAATAATACACTTCAAATGAATTTGAAAACTATCTTCGCCAACATGGGATCAAACATCAAACAAATGTGCCTTATAATCCCCAACAGAATGCAATAGCTAAAAGAATGAATAAGACAATCTTAAATATGGTGCGCTCCATGATGTTTTTCAAGAATGTAAAATTGATGTTTTGGGCTGATGCAGTTCTATGTGTTGTATATGCAAAGAATAGATGTCTATTTAATGCTATCAGAAACAAGACTCCTTATGAAATGTGGTATGGGCATATTCCTTCGGTAAAACATCTCAGGGTCTTTGGTTCCACCTGTTATGCCTTTGATACCAAAGGTACATAGAAACAAACTTGGTGCAAGTAGTAAGTGTATCTTCTTGGGGTATTCAAATACCTCCAAAGCATACCATTTCTATGATGAAATCAATAAAAAGTTTGTTGTATCTAGGGATATAATATTTCTTGAATCCAAAGTTGACAATGTTGTTGAGCGGAAATTTGATCGCTTGGAGATTCACAAATGCAAAATCATTTCAAGAATTTGATAATCAGATTTCATATCTTGAAGGGGGGATTCCTATACTGGATCAACCTGTGGAATCTTCTTCTGAAGCACTCTCTCCCCCGCATGAAACTCCAACCACTGATGATACTTTGAGTGATGTGATTGACATAATTGGGAGACTCAATCTTGATTTAGTCCCAACTCAATCAACCGAGCAGCTTGGACCACCTCTAATAAAAGTAGTTCCTTGAGACGGTATCTTCTAGCACTTGCTGTGCGCGTCTTCTGCACCTTGTCCTCTCCTTAGGGACTTCTCTCAGCAGTTTTACTAACGCCTCTGTTGCAACCTTACTGATACTAAGAAGAAGATATCAAGTGAACAACTAAATTTAGAGTAAAAAGGTGCGTGAAGCTTTTATTAACTCAAAGGGGAAATTTACAGAGCATTACAATCTGAAAACAAGAAATCTCAGAGTATCTCAGCACTTAGTTCAACAATGCGTGCTTGTTTTCTGCCGATTTCTTATTTTATACTCTTTTTTTTTTTTGGACATGACACAAAGTGAAATAATTAAGGGTCCTGTTGGCATTTGCATAGTCCGACGGTGTCTACTCAATATTTCAGTACAATAATTTAAAAGCACACTATGGAAAATAATTCAAAGTGGACAATAATTGAAAGTGAAATAATTGAGGGTCTTGTCGGAATTTTCATAGTCCGATGGTGTCTACTCAATATTCCAGTACAATAATTCAAACTTTCAACTATTTACAAGGAATCTAAGGACTATCACCTTGGTCCCTTAGGGTTGCGGTCTGAGTCATAATCATCAAACTCGTCAAAAGATGGATTCTCTTGCAGATATGCCTCCTCCATTATCTTTAGATATTTTTCTTCATAGTCCGGCTTGATGGGGTCTCGAGCATCTTGGTACACATCTAAATACAAAATGTCCTTTCCTTTTGAAGATGTTGTTGCTATAGATGCTATAGCTGCTTTAGAGGACTGTCCTACTTCTAACTTTATTTGATCTTTGTAGGGATGATGGATTTGGTAGGGTAACTTGAATGGGTTATCTTTCTTTTTCCATCTATTGATGTAAGATGTAGGATTTATATCAATATCTAAGAAAGAATCTTTATGTGCTTTTGACAAAGCTGGCATCTGTAGCACTGGTAGTTCTATCCCATCCAATAATTCCATTTAAAAATTTGGAACATATTAGTAGCTGTTTCGATGGTGTGCTGTACCAAGATTTTGCAGTGATCACTAACACCTTCCTTTTCTTGCTATCCAAACTCAAAATTAAATGCTGTGCATACCCTGGTTGATAATAAAAGACTAATCAGACATGTAGTATCTGCAGTCCAATTCCCTGAACTTACTCCAACTGTGATTAGTGCCTTTTGATTCACAGAAAACTTTAAAACAAGATACTTCCCTTGCGATTCGGTCAATTTTTTGATAATATGAATTTTTCAACCAATTTTTGCATGGGAAATTATTTTAACCATCCCAAAACTCTATTTACTTCAACCTCATCTTCCGCAAATGTGGAACTTCCTGAAAACTGATTTGCAAAAACCTGTGAAAAGGGATTTGGCTCAATAGCATTCCTTATTTTTGGGCTATTAAAATCCCATGGTGTAGAAAAGATTTTAATACACTGTAGAGTTCTTTCTACACATTGATATTGTCTTTCAACCTATTTCTTCTTGCAGTAACCATTCTTGATTTCCCAATCTGCAAAGGGCTCGAAGATTTCGTATTGAGGAAAAGTATCTGAATGCATATAATCTGGATCTCTTCTTTGTAGATATGATGCTTCCATTCCTCGAACAAATATGGAATTCTTAAAGTCTGTAAAATCTGGCCAACCTCTGTCTTGATGTTAACATCATCAAGGTCCATCTCTTAGCACTTGTAAATATTTCAAGTGCAAAATCAAAACAACCAATCATTTGATAATATTTTAAAATTTGCAAGACCCAAATCATAGACTGAGTATACTGGATGGACCATAAATCATCAAGTGTTCTGAAATATAATTTGATCTTCATATTTGGTAAAGAGTATACTTTTACCAATTCAAGATCCAATCCAAGAAGTGTGCCAATATTCTTTGATCGCCAGGCTTGACATTTTTGAATCCACTGGTTTTTTTGAAGCCTGAGTCCAACTACCTTTTTTATTTCTAGACAAAGGTCTTCCACATGCTTCTCGAGAATTTTGAACCTTTTTGCCAAAGTAACAAGATTGTCTGGATGATCTGGAATATCAAAAATACTTCCTCTGACTTCTGTCCGGTTGCGGCCAATTCTATGAGCTTTATTCATTTCCCTGGTAAGAGCATCGACAATATAGTTAGAATTTCTAGGAATCCATTCTACATCAAAATCATATTGCTGGAACCAAATTTGCCATGATAATAATCTTCCTCTTGCCATCTGCCTTGATAATTTTGCTGACAAGAAATATTTAAAATTCATTGAGTCAGTCCTAATCAAGAATTTTCTTGGCGCAAGATACAATTCAAATTTTTGAATGCCATTAAATATTGCGAGAGTTTCTTTTTCAGCAGCAAAATAATTTTTCTGATTGGGGAGGAATTCTCCTGATGCATAGGCGCATAATTCTTCTTCTTTGTTTTCCTCATTTCTTTCGAAAAGAACAGCTGCCCAAAAATCATCTAAGGCATCTATTTGTAAAATTAACAATCCTTCTCCTGGAGGCTGCAATTTTAGCAGGGACTTACATTCTTCTTTGAGATTTTTGACAGTGGCAGTGGCTTGACTAGACCAACTTTATTTTAAATGCTTTCGAATAGGAACAATTTTTTCAGATAGCCTGGGAATGTATTTATGGATATAATTTAAAACACCCAAAAATCTCTGAATCATTTTGGTATTTTTGAGTTCATCAGGGAACTCAACAAGCTTTGTTAGCACATGCGGTTGCATCTGTATATGTCCATCGATTACATGAATTCCAAGGAAATCAATATCATTTTGGAATAAGACCATTTTATTTTCTGAGAGGACAATACCACGAGCTTGAACTTCTTGAAAAAATATTTCTAGATGAGCCAAATGTGTTTGTAAATCTGGACTATGGATTAAAATATCATCAATGTAAGTGATGATAAAATCATACTTACCAAATATAAAATCCATACTTTTCTAGAAGAAAGTAGGAGCATTCTTTAATCCAAATGGAACAACTCTCCATTGGAAAAATCCTATAGGGCATGTGAATTCTGTCTTATGTCTGTCTGCTTCTTCAATCTGAATATGGTAATAATCAGATTTCATATCAAATTTATTGAAGATTTTACTCTTTTGAATTTTCTGCATTATTACTTCTTGAGGAGGTAAAGGATAATGAAAGCTTTGAGTGATTGCATTCAATGGCTTGTAATTAATCACCATTCTTGCTTTACCTCGAACTATTTCGGAATGATTGCAGACCAAAAATGCAGAACATGAATAATGGGAAACACTCGGTTCAATCAATCTCAACTTCGACAATTCTTCAATCTGTTTTTTGATTTATTGTTCTTCAGAAGGAGTACAAAGAATTAACTTACCTTTCACTCCATTATCATGCATAGTCACAATTTCTTGCTTAGGGCTCTCCTTTTCCCAAAACTCTTAAGGGTCTTCTGAGCAACTTTTAACTAACCGCTGATATATAGAGATTTTTTCCTGAGTCCATTGCGGATCTATTGCTGCTTTTTGTTTTGTTTTGAGAGCTTCCTTTTCTTCATAAATTTGCAGTACTCTCTGCCAATCTTTGGAATCGTTTTTTGGCTTTCTTGTGTTGGTCTTCTTCTAGTCTGCAAATTTTAATCTTGGAACAGAGATTGCTTGTTTTTTGAAATTGAAGATAACTTTATCTTTGCTAATGGTCACGGGAAAAACATAATTAATAAATAGCATACCTAGAATTAAACTGGCAGATGGGTCGTAATGCTGTATGGCAGATATCTTCAAAATCTTCCCACTTATTTTTAAAGAGATATTATCCACATAGTGAGTAAGATTAACTGTACCTCCGATTGTTTCTGAAATCAGGATATTTTGGAGAGGTTTCCATAATCCTTTAAACAACGAAGGTCTGGCAAGATTGTTTGAGCCACCGGTATCAAGAAATGCATCAAGATCTATCCAACTATTTCTAACCTGCACGAAGACTAGTATATACAAAAGATTATTTGTTTTCAACATTTTCTTCAAAAAAGTTTGTTTTGTTGGTGGGTCGAATTCAGGAACTGGCATTGAAGATGTCTATCCAATATTTTTCTGGTATGGGCAAAAAGAGTTTAATTGAGGGAGAATAGGGATAACCTGTTTTCCTTTGTCTTTCTCTGGTGGGAGAGACCAACATAAAGATTCTGTTTCACTGTTTTCAACACTGTCTGTGTCAGTCTCAAATTCTTCACTATAATGAAGTTCTTCTTCTTCATCTCCAACTGAAAATTCATCAGTAGAACAATTATAACAAATATTCATTTTATGAACAGAATTGATTAACTCTTCATCTTCTGAAAAAGAAGCATCAGCTAACATATATACCTCTGATGGTTCTTCTTCTGATTGTACAACAGACCAATCATCACAAAACTCTTCAATATCTACACATGCTTTCAATTTACCGGATGTGCTTTTTGGACAAGCACAAGCATAGTGTCCTTCCTGTTTGCATATGAAACAACAATTGTTTTTGGTTCTCGGCTGTTTCCTCTTTTTTAGAAATCTGAAATTTTTAAAAGGTCGTTTGGGATTTGCAATTTTCTTGGTCTTGAATTTCCCATACCTTTTATATTTTATCCTTTTTCTTAAATGGTGTCCATGGCAAAGCAATGCGACAAACATTGGCACTGGGAATTATGTCATGTGCTTGTTTTTTCCAATAGAGATATTTGACTTTCTCTTTACACCTGAATAAAAGATCTATCCAGCAAATCCAATCTATTGTTTTGCTTTGAAGCTCAATATCTTTAGAAATTAGATCTCCTAGATTTCCTAGTAATTTTGATAGAAAAGAAATTTTTTGAACTGAATCATTTGAAAGATTTTCTTTGTAAAATTTGGCCATAAAATCTTGACCAAAGGCTTCAAGGTATTTTAAATCTTTCATCTCCATTCTAGCAAGGTCTGTAATGATTTGTTTCTTCTCGTTTATCTGCTCGGGGACAAACTATGTTTTCAGTAGTACCTCTAGAGTAGAAAGCCCTGATGCAATTACTACTTGTCATTCTGACTCAGGAGGTCCAATCCATCAGTCATAAACTATTCCGGCCATTCTTTTATCTTCTAGAACAAATATGGACATATTATCAAGCTTTGTGGTTACTTGCATTTGGTATAATGCTCCGATCCATATTCGAAATTATTCAACTGGATTTGTGGATTTATCCAAATCCAAAATATAACCGCTAGAATTAGAAGCGAATATATCTTCTTCTATTCTAGGATATTTTTGGACTTCTTTAACAAAATTTTCTTTTTGGATTGATGGCATGATAAAAGATGGAAACTTAGAAGCTGCGTTTTCAAGAGTCACTATTTCTGCTTTTGTTTTTCTTGGCTGCTCTGAGATGGACTCTATTTTCATTGATCTGAAAGGTGTTTCAGAGGTGCTAGCTTCTGTTTCTTCTAAATCCCAAAAATTTGGGGTCGACATATCTATAGAAAATTTTGAGCTTTGAGCTGCTTTAGATTTTCTTCTTCTTTCTTTTTTCTACATCCTTGCCTCTTTCTTGGCTCTTTCTTCTTGTTGTTCATCATGTAAGAGCTTCAGATTGGCTAGGATGAGCTCATTTTGTGCACCTAGATCATCTATAGCATTTTCAGCATAAGAACACCATGTGGTAATATAATTACCAATTTGATACAACTGGTCTAAATCGTTTGGATTTGAGGAGTTGTGTTCAACTAAAGAGGCACAATCAGCGCTCGTAGGAGGTTGCCTTGAGTAGGATGAAGTAGTACAGAATTTCATCTTTGGTAGCCATTTGCCTCCTTTTACAAAGCGACGATTAGCATATTGCCATTCTTCAACTGGGGCTACCTGGGAATAAGAAATTCTAAACATCTTATTTACAGGAAGAAAAGGCTTGACTTCAGGTATATACAATTCATTTGAGGATAACATGGGTTGACTAGAAGTGCTAGTTGTTTGGGCAGAGGATTCTGTAGATTTAGAGACTGGTAATGCATATTTTCTTGGATGAATGATGGGTTGCGGGATGGCAGGCTTTTCTTGAAGTATTCTTATTTTACCTTCTTGCAATGAAACTCTTCTTTTCAGGCTTCCTGGTTTCTTTTCATCGGCTAAAGACTTGTATTAAAAATACCATCTGTTTGGTAAACCTATAGAATCATAAGACACTTCCTCTACTTGTGCATTGTTTAAACCAACTGACACACAATCTCTGAGAAATGGTTGTTTTAATTTCGGATGGACTGTATTAGTCAACTGGAAGTATGTATGAATTATTACAGATAAATATTCACTTTCATCAACCATCTGTAATCCTTGAAATCCTACCATAAGTTTCCAACAATCCTTCAGATGAGGATCTGTAAGACTAATAGAGTAATCAGGAAGAATCGTTCCATATTGACAACCAATAGATAGGTTACCAAAAATGGTACCTATTCTAGCATGATCATAGTTCTGGTGTTTAGTATCAAAAACTTCAGAGATGCATAGAGTATTTAAGCCATGTCTAAACAAAGGGGCCAAACCTATTCTTATACCTCCAAAATGTAAATAGGAATATTTTTTGTCTTTTGCATAATAAAATATCGAGAAGACCAACCTCTAATAAAAGTAGTTCCTTGAGACGGTATCTTCTAGCACTTGTTGCGCACATCTTCTGCACCTTGTCCTCTCCTCAGGGACTTCTCTCAGCAAGTCTCTTGGTATCAAAGCAAGTCTCTAATTCCTTTTCTGACAAAGACACTTGAAAGTGTTCATCCTGATGAGGTTGGAAAGATAGGAACAAGAAATTCAACCCGACAAAATGGAGGTGATGTAGATGACTCTGATTCACCTATTGATATGGATGTTTTTTATGATTGTGAATTGAATTTGTCTACAGATTTTGAACCAACTTCCTTAAAGACGTTGTTTCTCGTGATGAATGGAAAGAAGCAATGCAAAAGGAGTATGATGCCTTGATAAAGAATGGCACTTGGAAGCTAGTTGATCCTCCATTGGGAACCAAACCAATCAACTGCAAGTGCGTCTACAAGAACAAGTGCAAAGTTGATGGCTCACTTGACAAGCACAAAGCCAGGCTTGTGGAAAAAGGTTTTGCATAAAAGGAAGGGGTTGATTATGAGGGGAATTTCCCCCCCACATCAAAATGGGCTACCATCTGGACACTATTTTCCCTATCAGCTCAGAACAGTTGGAAAGTCCATCAAATGGATTTAAAAACTGCTTTCTTGAATGGAGATATAAAAGATAATGTTTTTATGTCCCAGTCTGAAGGATTTGCTGTGAAAGGACATGAACATAAAGTATGCAAACTTGTGAAATCCTTGTATGGCCTCAAGCAAGCACCGCGAGTTTGGTATGAAAAATTAATTGAGCATCTTCTGAAACTCAATTTAAAAAATTATGATCTTGATGATGCAACTTTTCTTGTCAAGAAAGTTGGAAAAATGGTTGTATATTTTGTGGTATATGTAGATGATCTTTTGATGACAGTGAACAATGAGAGCTACATTGCATCCATAAATAAGGAATTGAGGAAAGGTTTTGAAATGACTGATTTGGGCTATGTTCATTACTATCTTGGTATTGAAGTAAGTCAACATCTGAAGTCTATATTCCTTTCTCAAAAGAAGTACATTGAAGATCTGTTGAATAGGTTTGGCATGAATGAATGCAATCCTAAAACTACTCCAATGGAACAAAACTTAAATCTCACATCCATTGAAGGAAAAGAATTTGAGGATGCAACAAAGTATAGACAACTTGTAGGAAGTCTCAACTACCTAACTACTACCATTCCAAACATTTATTTTGCTATTGGAATGCTCTTTAGGTTTATGCAAAAGCCTTGTGAGGGACATTGGTTTGCTGCAAAAAGAGCTCTAAAGTACTTGAAGGGAACTCAAGACTTTGGACTCAAGTATACACAGGTGGGAAACTTCAGCTTGATTGGATACTTTGATTTAGACTTCAATGGAGACAAAGAAACTGGGGTGTCTACTTCTGGTTATGCTATGAATCTTGGATCAGGAGTTTTCTCTTGGAGATCATGCAAACAATTAGTTCCGATAGATTCCATGACAGAGGTAGAATATATCGCAGCAGCTGAGGAAACAAAAAAAATTGTGTGGCTCTAGAAAATTCTAGAAGATTTGCAGGTAAAACAAGTACATTCAACTCCACTCATGATTGACAACACCTCTGTAATAAAGTTGGCCAAGAACCCAAAGTTCCATGATCGAACGCAACACATCAATACAAAATATCATCTGATTCGACATCATGTTGAGGCCAAATGGTATCAGAGAAGGTATTTTTTTAGATGTGAATTGCATGTTTGTATGCTAACAAGAAACATGCTTCGAAGAGGCGAAGGGAAACTAAAGTCTTTTGATCTCGAAGCGGGGTGTGCACATCGAGGGAGAAACATGGCAGATGAAGAGACTCGTAATGAAGAGGAGCGAAATTTCTGCAAAACCTTCTATACAATGGTAGAGAATGGCGGTCAGTTGCTTTCAAGGTTGGAGAAAGCAGAAGAGAGAAATCCAGAAGAACAAGGTTTAGTGCATGGAAATGGTGGAGAAGAACCCCCTCCTTATCCTTCCACGAGTGAAGTTCTTCTTCCTCTCATCACCATCATCATAGAAATTCAAGGGATGCATCTAAGAAACCTTTCTTTAAATTAGATGTCAAATTTGATCTTCCCATTTTTAATGTGAAAGTAATGCAAAAAAGCTTAATAACTGGATGATTCAGCAGGTCGAAGAGGATGAGGCAAAGATTCATCTGGCCTCTCCTTGGCTAAGTAACACCGCTCTCGTTTGGTGGGAGAGAAAATTGCGAAGCAGTAAACGTGTGGGTAATCTTCTTTCCTCATGGCCTAGTTTCATTTCTGCATTAAAGGAACAATTCTATCCATTGGGTTATAAACAAAAAGCCTTAATGGATTGGAAATACTTATGGCAAGGCATAGGTCAGGATGTTCAAAGCTTTACAGAGGAATTTAGAAAACAGACACTTAATTTGGGCATTGCACTTGACTCACATAAAGTAGTAACTAATTATATTGGATCATTACATAGTTACCTTAGATATTCATTATTATTGTTTGAACCAACTACTATTGACTCCGCCCGTGTAAAGGAAAATCATCTTGAGAACAGGGGCAAAAATGAAAGAGATGATCATTTCAAGAAACCACCTTTCAAACCTCCAAATGGAAAACCCAAAGTGAGAGGAAAAGGAAAGGAGAATTGGATGACATCAACCAAGAAAGATGAAGGAGAATGACCTTATTGCGCTCACTACAAAAAGGAAGGTCATGATGGCGATCATTGTTGGAAATAGTACCCGGAAAAGAGACCAAAGAAGTATGGAGGAAAAGGTAAGTAGAAGACAATGGCAACTGTGCAGCAAGACCTTGGATCTGATTCCAGAGATGAAGCATTGATCACAACAGAAGGAACAAAAGGTACTCTTACACCTCATGTTAATTCTGAATCACATGAAGGTACTAGTTCAATAGATGAGTCTCTTCCTAATGAACGAAAGAGAATTGAGCTATTTCATATTAGAGTTATCATAAATCATACAAAAATGGAAACTCTATTTGATACCAGATCCCAAGAAAACTTAATTTCAAAGTCCTTGGTAAGGAAACCAGGCTTGGAAACCAAACCACATCCAAAACCTTACCCACTTGGATGGATACATGATAAATCAAAACTGAATGTAACTAAGCAGTGTAAGGTTAAATTTGTGATCGCTTCTAAGTTAATGGATGAGGTAAAACTTGATGTGATACCATTGGATATCGTGGCATGGTGTTAGGGAGTCCATACCTATATGATAGAAAGGCAACCTTCTTCCGTCATGAAAACAAATACCAAATCACAAAATATGAGGTAGAATATATTGTAAGGGCTCATCAAACTAAAATCAGTGCCATCCTTGTAAGTGCAGGACAAATGAAGAGGTTGGTGAATTCCAGTAAGGGTTGCATGCTTATGATTGTAAGGGGAAAAGATGCAAAATTATTCAATGCTTTCCAGGGTTGTGATCATGTGCATAAAAAGGAATTATGTGAATTAATTTTTAACTATCATGAGATGTTTCAGGAACCAAAGGGATTACCTTCGAAGAGGGAAATATAACATGAGATCCATTTGCATCTTGACGCTCCTTTACCAAATATTGGCATGTACAGGATGTCGACCATCGAGATGGAGGAGATCAAAAAGAAGGTGCATGAACTATTGAACCAAGGGGTCATTAGACCAAGTACTTCTCCATGCGGCTCACCGATTGCCTTAGTGCCGAAGAAATATGGCACATGGAGGATGTGTGTGGATTATCGAGCACTAAACAAAATCACAGTGAAAAATCATTACCCTCTTCCTTGCATTGATGACTTATTAGATTAGTTAGAGAATGTTATATATTTCACCAAATTGAATTTGTGTAGTGGTTATCATTAGGTCCAAATTATAGAGAAGGATGTGTAGAAAACCACCTTCAAGACCAAACAGGAGTTGTTCGAATGGATGGTGATGCCATTCAAACTTTGCAACGCTCCAACCACTTTCATGAGGGTCATGAATGATCTATTTAGGCCTTTCATTGATGAATTTGTTCTTGTATATCTAGATGATATCCTTTTCTTTAGTAAAATTTGGAATGAACATGTATGTCATGTGAAGAAAGTGCTTGATGTATTGAGAAATGAAAAGCTCTATGTAAAATTGTCAAAATGCGAGTTTGGGAAAACCTCTTTGGTTTACCTAGGTCATATTGTTGGTCATGGCTAGCTAAAAATTGATCCTTCTAAAGTTGAAGCAATTGTAAACTAGCCCAAGCCTACTAGTGTAACCGAGGTTCGCAACTTTTTGGGTGCAGTACAATATTGGAGGAGATTTATTGCTAATTTCTCTATTATTGCAGCACCTTTACACACATTGAAAAGTGTAAAGCAAGTCTTTCAATGGGGAGGAAAGCAAAAAAAGTCCTTCGAAACATTGAAAGAAAAGATCAACACCGCACTGGTCTTGGCCTTACCAAATCTCCAACAACCATTCAAGATCGAAACAAATACTAGCGGATATGCCATGGGAGCTGTATTGATGCAGCAAAAGAAGCCGATATGTTACCATTCAGAGAAGTTCTCTCAGGCTGTGATAAACTATCCCACTTATGACAAGGAGTTATATGCCTTGGTTTAGAGTGTGAAAAAGTGGAAATTCTACCTGATTGGCAAGGAGACCATCATCCATATAGATCATCAACCCTTGCAGTATCTTCAGTCACAAACCAAGTTGCAACAATCTTGTCATTTCAGGTGGATGGTTTTTCTTCAACATTTTCATCTAGTAATAAAGTATAAGAAGGGCACTAGCAACAAAGTGGCCGATATGCTATCTCGCCCTCCTATTTCTGCTTCTGTTATTTTGCGTAATGCTTCGCTATCTTTTGAAAGTTATGCTAAACCTTATGCTAACGATGATGACTTTAAGGAGATTTATGCAAAACTAACCCATGTTTCACAGGTGGACAGCTATCACTTGTAGGGTAAACTGTTGTATCACCTTGGAAAATTGTGCATAGCCACAAGAGAAAGGGTACATGTTATTCGAGAGGCCCACACCTCCCTTGTGTCTGGTCATTTTGGTAATGAAAACACTTTGTGTCATGTACAAAGATTTTGCTTTTGGCCTCATACGAAGAACATTGTGACTCGCTATGTAAAGGGGTGTGTAATGTGTTCTATTTCAAAGCCCTTTAATAGAAAACTCGGGCTCTAAACACCACCTATTCTGAGTCGTCCATGGGAATGTGTGTTGATGGATTTTGTAGGAGGTTTTCCTTTGTCTAGAAAAAGTCACGACTATTTGTATGTCATCGTTGACCGTTTTAGTAAGATGTTTATTTTAATGCCTTGTAAAAAGCATATCACTGCAAAGTAGACCGCTCATATTTTCTTTCAGCATGTTTGGGTCCATTTTGGGTTGCCCACATCGATTGTGTCAGATTAGGACTCTCGCTTTCTCGAAGAGTTTTGGACCAGCTTGTGGAATATGTTGGACACCAAGTTGAAAAGAAGCACAACATTCCATCCATAGACTAACAGACAGACAGAGGTTGTCAATCGCACCGTGGTACACTTGTTGTGAGGCTATTGTGGGAAACATCCTAAATTGTGGGATGAACATCTTCCATAGTGCAACATTCCTACAACTGAGCAGTGTACTCATCTACGCATCGTTCACCATTTGAGACCTGTTTTGGCTAGCTGCCAAAAGACCCTTTTGATATGGTCTTAGGAAGGGAAGATGGCTCCAGTGGACATGATGATAGGGACAAAGTGCAACAGTTCATTCATTGGATCCGGTTGATTCACCAAGTAGTATAGGAGTAGTTGGAGAACAGTCAAGCCCATTACAAGGCTCGACATGAAAAACACCGAGTCGACCATCAATTTCAAGTAGGTGACAAAGTGTGGTTCCATATTAGCAAGGACAGGATGAAGGGAGAAGGGAAGAAGTTGCGACCAATCTGGTATGGTCCATTCACTATTTTGGAGAAGATTGGAAACAATACCTTTCGTCTCGATTTTCCGATATATATGCAAATGTACTCTGTAGTGAATGTGGATAACTTAAAGCTGTATGAGCCACCATTGATTATGGACATCAAGGAGGTGGGAACAGTTCCTACAGTTAATGACTTTGCACCAGAGTATCTCGATGAGTTACCTGAAGACATGATCCTTGACAGAAGAACTAGGACTTCACGACGGGGAGATGTGGAATACATTCGAGTTGGTTTCAAGGGGATGCACCCTAGCAAGGCAAAATGGCTGGAAAAAGAAAGAGTGAGGGAACAATTCCCTCACTTTCCAATTGACTGACAAAGCTTTTGGCAGTCCAAAAGCTCCTCAATGGGGAGCATTGATCTAGGTGGATCTCTAGATAGTGGCATGGAAAAATCTCAAAATTCAAAGTGGTGGAAAGGCGATGAACTTGACATTATATCAAAGTGCTCGTCGCCCTAATTCCAATAGTGTGAACGACACTCCAATCCGAGTGAGGATGAAGGAGATAGAGGTAGTCAAAGTTGGGTTGACTTTTGATGACTTGGTAGGATTAATGAAGGCATAATTTGAACTTTTATGATGGACGGAATCTGGCCAACTCCAGCGAGATTCCAGGCAAAATTGTGGCCTTGCTAAAAAGACTCCTTCAGTGCAAAACCAAATTTTCAAAAATGCGCAAGTTGTTTTATTTAAACAAAAAAATATTAAAAAAGGGGGTGGTGGGCCACCAACCCCACCACCCCAACCAAAAAAATAGCAATATATTTGTTAATGGAGGGGTGGGCCACGACCCCTAGCCCCTCCCCCACATCCCACGGGATTATGTAAACAAACTGGGGTGGGCGGCCATGACCCCACCACCCCATACCACGGAGCCACAACCCACGGATCCACATAAAAGGGAGTTGGGTAGGGCCGACCCTTAGGGCACGGACCCGATCCAAAAAAACCAATGGCCACTACAAAAATCACGGAGATGGAGCATGGAGGTACGGTGGTCAGGCCTCCCAAGGCGGGCCCGACCCAACCATTATTTAGAAAAAGAAATTGCTATGTAAAAAAGGAGGAGGCGGGGTTTGACCTCCCGACCTCCTCCCTCATAACTGGATCGTAAACCAACTTAGCTAACTACCTTATTGAAAAATACACCACCAACATTTTATTTAAACATAGTTTATTAGTGCGCCCAGGCAGGGGAGGTAGTGCATGCAGTTTGAGGCAGAATTTTGTAGGAGGGTTGAATTTTCACTTTGTCAGAATTTGACAAATTTTATATGGTTTCAGCACTTCTCAATGCCATGAATGCAATGGTGCTATCCATTTCTCCATCAGAGTTCTGAATTTTCGGCCATTTTTCAGTATGGAGGTGTAAAAATCCTTTTTGTAACTGATGCTTGTACTTTTCTTTCTCATGCTACTTAATGAATGAAGGCCTCCCCATTGATCGAGCAGGGCTCGGAGACGTAGTCCAAGTCGAACAAACTCCGTTATCAAGTCTTGTTGTCTTCTTTCATGCTTTATGTGTTTTTTCTCTTCTCTCATGTGCACATTAAGTTTTCTATGTTAAGCTACAATTTATGCATGTAATTCTTTAACACATCTATAAGCAAAATATTTTGGGTCACCAAAACAATCCATCTTCTCCATTGTTCCACGAATGAGCAGATTGAAAACATCTTCACCAAAGCGTTTGGAAGAGAAAAGCTTGAAAGATTTAGAACAATGCTTGGGCTCACCAACATCCCTTTAGATTAAGGTGGGGAATGTTGACACCTAATCATATGGATTGGGTGAACAATTGTAAATAGTGTAAATAATAAATAAGGGAAAATGAAGAGTCATCGGGAGATGAAAATTAAGAGTCACTCCCTCATGTATATTACTACGAATAGCCCAAATGAATAAATAGATTCACATTTGAGGAGTTACCTCCTAGCTTGACAATTTCTGGCACTTTTGTGTTTCACTTCGTATGAATGATGTCTACTTGATTTCAGTGAGCTTACTGTCATTTGCATGTATTAGCACCATTTCAATTTTTGTTACCATCTCACTACTGTCGCATGCATAACATTGTTTTGCATGGACGGTCGCCATTGCGGTGAATCGCTTCACACACATGCATGCTTTCCCATTTTCCGAATCTTGCACTTGTTGTTCACATGAATTATCATTCACTCTTGTTTGCACTCATCTCATCATGCTTTCACACTTCTCATGTTTTCAGTCACCTATCGGCCAGATTGGGCTACCTTGGCCCGGACCGTGCCTTACCCGGCTAGCATTGTGCATTTCCGGAAGCGAAGGCTCTCCTTTCCCTCCAGAAATTGTACAAGTATAGCCAGGCATTGATCTCCATGCTTGCATTACACAATTCTTGGAGGTAGTGTCTCGTTGGCCCTAGAAACTGTGCAATGCAGTTTGTTGGTTGCATGTCATTGCTAACTAAAATTGCACAGTTTAAGTCCTCAGCAGGCCAGGTCTGTGCATTGCATAGTTCCAACAGTCAGTCAACCTCCCAACAACTTAGACTATGCCTTGTACAGTTTTGGAAGTTAGTCTCCCAACCCCCTAGCAGAAATTGTGCAACCTTCATGATTAGTCTCACAGGGATGTTGCAAGTCAGTTCTCAAGTTTGTTTTGGTTTTCGACTGACATATTGCTTGCCATGAGTATTGCACTCACCTCACCCTCAATGTGTTAGAACCTCTCATGCACCTTCCTTGACTTATTGTAGCTGTCACACCCTTGCTACCAATAGGGACATCTTACTTGCCTCTGTGCAAAATCGCGGTCAAGGCATTACCGTACGACCCACTACCGGGACTCCTACACCAAACAGTGTGAGGTCTAATTGGGAGTTATTACTTTGGAGATCCCCTTACATGTTAGTGGGTCCAACACCCTCAACATTTTGGCGCTAGAAGGAGGGCCAGATGACAAGCTGAGTCCTCACATCTATTTTGAATCTCTGCATATCCATCATGACTAACTATAGAGTTTCTCTTCCCAAATGTATGTCTTATGGAAACGACTTCATTATCTTGGAAAATATCTTGGATAAATTGTCACACAAAACATATGATGGTGGAGGCCACATAGCCTTGGTTAGGCATGCGGTTGACATTGTAGGATCATGCGAAAGACATGGAATCTTTGAAGAATACATGACTTGCGCGATGTTCATCTACATGCTTCGAAGGAACCCAATGCACTAGTGTGCCATGCTGCTCGAAAAATCTATTCTTTCTCTTTCTCATCTGGTCACAGAATGATAGACCGTGATTTCAATCAATTCAATCGTAAAGCACTCAAGAAATAAATTCTGGTATTACGAAAAGCACAGGATGAATCTGTTGAACAATTTTACACATGCTTTTGTAATATTGCATACCGATTCCCCAAAGATGATATTGATTGGGAATTTCTCAATGGAACATTTGAGTATCTTCTTCACATATCCGAACCTGCTCAACACACTTCGATAATGGAGCTACGCAATCACAGGCAGGCACAGTTGCCGTCACAAGTGACTGTCCGGCTTCACCTCATCAAACAACTCCACCACCGCAGAGTGATGGGGGAGATTATGCACACACATATGTTGAATTGTCACATCCTTCCACCCCACCTGCTCTTGATATTTGCGCAGATTTGGCTTGAAAACTTGTTGGTTGTCACATGGATTCATTCCCTTAACCTCCATCCCCGCATTCTGTTGATCGTCCGGATTGTACTATCTTGTGTTCTTTCATTCTAGACTCCACACTTGCTATGAACGAGGATCAAGTTGTTGACAGAGTTGGTTTTGTGCAGCCAACTTGCGCCATCATTCATGATGAGTGTGTGTGGGAATATAACGAAGAACCTGCGGTGAAGGATGACTCCTTTCTAGTCGCGCCTCATCCACTTTATCTTGACATCCCTTGTGATTATGCCACTGCTGATCTCCCCTGTGAAAACCCATTTCTAGATGTTTCTACTTTCGATCATTCACATGACATGTCGGATGTTAGTCTGTCATTACAGTGTGGAGAGGACACATATTCCTCCAAAAATTCATCCAATCTATCATCTGTCATTTTGGAAAACCCAGAGGGTGAACATATTTGCTTCTCATCTACCCCTCTACCAAGTTCATCAAATCATGAGGATGCTGAAAAACATCTTGAATTTTCTGATCTTGGTTGTTGTGATCCATTTACTTCTTGATCTAATCACGATGTTGATTCAATCGTTGTTAATCTGTCTAAGACACTGGTTTATGATGATCTATCTGTCAACGAATTCAATACCCATAGACTATCGAGGCACTTTAGCCCGAGCTAATGGTTATGTCAGGCCCTCGCTGTCCTAAGGTTGGTTTCACTTTTGGTCAGGAAATTGTTGAAACACTCAAGGCTCCTAATCACTCTCTGCTTTGCATTGAAGATGAACCAAACACCCAAATTTTGCTTCCTCCACTCGAACTACATGATTCCATCGGTCATGCGTTGGAGGAATCTTACACAAAATGCACACATGCACAATGTAAGTGGTCTAGCTTTCTCATGTTTACTTGCATGTCATAGTCAAGAAAATGCATACACTCAACATTTGCATGTAGTGTAGCACAACACCATGGCAAGTCCACAGAGTGCATGTCATGCACTTTCACTCATTTTTGTTCTATGGACGCTTGTAAGGTCGGAGTGTGTCTATATTCATTGTTGTATCTTTCACATATGCTGGTTCACACAACTGTGTTGTTTGCGAACCATGCCTTCACCGACATGGGTCAAACAATGCGTTGGTGGATGAATTGGAAGTATCACTTCTCATGAGATGACACATGGACTGTTAGCGTAGGAGTAGTAGTGTTGGCTTCCATGCATGTTTGCTTCTTTCTTCATGTGTTTGTTTTCTTTCTTGTTTGTTTGCTTACTCGCTTTGCTTCCGCATTGCATCTACATCTTGCTTTTATTTTTGGTTTCTTTGCTTGTTAATGTTTGTAGGTTAGTTTCACATGGACTATGTGTAACTCTTGAAACACGCTGGGTAAAGTACAAGAGGACTTGTACAACCATCAACATTTGGTTATCTATTGTGTGCTCTCTTATGTAATAACTTGTTGTCTTCAGTCCATGATACATTAATGGAAAATACGTACTATTCGAAGTGAACCTTGGTGAAAAAACAACACTTGCGCGCTAACTAGTATGACCTACTCTAGTCGGTTTGTTTTTGGTTAATCCTTGTAAGCTCAGTCAAGTAGAGTAAGGCGATGAGGAAAACTTTAACAAGCACATAAGAGGTATACATAAACTACTTCTCTGAAGGAACATCCTCATTTTCTCTCAATAAGTCGGGATCCCTCTTCTACCTCTGAAATGAATAAGTACTATGCACAGTTATGAAGATGAAAAATGAAAAAATGAAAAAGTAAAAAAAGTTTGAAAAAAATGATAAATGAATAAGGCGAAATAAGAGAAAGGCTTCATGCACAGAGAGGTGATGCAAGTAACTTTGCAGGGGTATTGACCAAGCTTGCTAGCAACAAAGCCATGTTTGTGTTCCTGCATGACTCTGCCGAGGTACTATCCAGGCTTGCTGGCAGCGGAGCAATACCAGAGATGAAGCTAAGACTCTGATGACTATATTGCTTGTGCATAATATACTCCTCAACCCCAATGGAAACAACTGTGTTGGCTTAGCTTAGAATGTGTGTCAATTGACCAAGGGCTTGGTAGATGATACATCTTACAATCAAGCTGCGTGAAAAAGTTGTTGGGTTTTTCCCTGTAGTGGTTTTTCCTAGGGTAAATCATGTCTCTCTTTTGTGCATTGTGATATATATTTTTCTTTATTTTTGAATATTTGAAGTATAATTTCTTAATGAAATATTGGAACAAGTTAAAAGAAGATCTACATCAAAAGTAATGATCAAAATTTCAGAAATGTTGTACTAACCCTAATTTCACTAGAAAATCAACATGGTATTAGAGCTTTGGTGAGGAAAAGAAGGTACATCAATATCAGTTTTGCAGAAACCTGAGAGAGAGAATTTTATTAAATTCCTTGTACATTGGCATCTACAACTTCCTCCATGAAATCCAAAAATAAGTTAGAGGGAGCATCAAACTTCAAATATTGGAAAGTCAGAATAGATCTTATTCTTTCGAAGAACAAAGTGGTCGATATTGTGATAGGAAAGACTACTAAACCAAAAAATGCAACTGGAAAGGAAAAGTTCAAGGATGATGACATTACTGCCATGAGTCTAATAGTGGATTCCATTAGAGACATCTCATTCCCTACATTGCAAAGCATGCTATCTCTAAGAAGATATGCGATGCCCTAATAAATCTCTATACTAGCAAGAATGTTGGTTAGTCCATTAGTTTGAAGAATGAGCTCTAGAATACAAGGATGATTAATGATGACATTGTGGCTTCATACTTCATAAGGATTTGACAAATTAGAGATCAAATTTTAGCTATTGGAGAATCAATTCCCGATCAAGAGCTTGTGACTACAACACTCAATGGTCTTCCTAGATCATGGGATGCATTTGCAACATGCATAAGCAATTGAAAAGAAACTCCTTCATTTAAGTAATTATGGACATCATTTTCTCAAGAAGAAGAACTATTGCTATCTAGATGAAGAAGTTCAAGCCCTTATAGCTTACTTCAAGAACGAGAAAGAATAAGTTTGGACCTCAACATAAGAATGGATTTTCTTCCTCTAAGAAGAAGAAAGACTTATTTGAGATAAAATGTTAGGGTTGTCAAGAATATGGACATTTCAAGAGAGATTTTCCTAATATGGCTAACAAGAAAAGAAAAGGGAAACAACATGCTTCCATAGTAGAAGTTTAAGAAGATGAAAAACTGAATAAGCCCAAAGGTGAAAAACACTTCTACTACTTTGCTTTGACAGGTTCCTTTACAAATGATGATGACATGTGGTTCGTAGATAGTGGAGCATCAAGACACATGATTAGAGAGCATGGAAATCTTTCAAGCATGATAAAGAAGAAGTTATATCAACGAGTTGAATTGGAAGAAAATAATAGATATATAATCTAAGGAGTTGGAAAGGCATTCATAGAGATGGAATCTGGTAACCACATACATCTCAACAATGTCCTTTATGTATCAGGTTTATGTGAAAATTTCTAACTCTATTGCAACAACTAGAAATTATCCTTCTAACTGTAAATTTAATTATGCAATTTCTTTTCTATGGAAAACAACAAATAAAATCACAACTACAAATTTCACCATAAAAATGTTGTAGAAACTAAAATGTTGGAAACTGAGAAATACTAGCACACATAATAATTTTGACATTCATTTTTGCATAAGTGTCCCCAAAAAACCCAATGTGGGAAAACTGGTGCAATAGCTGAGGGTTTTTATTATTATGCAATAGTGAAATTATGAGTACAATAAAATGATGCCAAGCTAGCATTTCTATCTGTTAGAAATACTGGAAAAATTAATTGAGGCAAATTACCCTCCTCTCTAAGAAATCCTGACACAAAATGACAACTCCAAGTAAGTCATCCAAGCCCTCTATTATGGCTTCTGCGTCACCTCTGTGCATCTTGTCACAGGCTCAGCCCAAAACTACTTCTACTCAAGTCATTCTACCTCCTACTACTCTGGAAACGATCCTCCCGACCTTTTGGAAATTTTCCCAGCCTCTGGTAACTAAATCCACCTCTAGTTTAGCTAAATCAAACTGCCTCTTTGAGGCTCCGTGCTTCCTTTGCACATCCTCTTGGAGAAATACTTCAAACTCCTCTCCCGACTCTCCAAAACTAGAATCCTCCTACAGAATCATTGCCTATGCCCCTCTGCATCGCGTCTGGCTCAAACTCTCTTCCTCTGCTCGACCTCTGAAGTTGGATAGCTCGAACTGCCAAGGAACTCACACTATTGGCTCCCACTGTGTTTCTCCATTTTCCCATCAACCTCCTCTTATAATCTCCAGTTACGTGTTTAAAAACCAAGATTAAAACTTACTTGATGGCTGAGATCATATCCAAGTTGATCCGTGTGAGTTTCTATAGAATTTTCACATTTCTCAATTAACTATTATTAATTAACCAGTTTTCCCAAGTTAGGAAAAATTTAAATGATGGCCAATTAATTTAATTGAGCTATCTCTAGGTGGAATTTCTAGAAACGATTTCAGGGTTTTGGAGAATTCAAGTGTTTTAGGATCTCCACAAAGTTTGAGACTAGAACACCATCTGATGCTACAAAAACTAACACTCCCTCTTAGAAAGGAAGGTGTTCGCCAACTGCCTTTATAACATCCTCCCCACGTTGTTGATGTATGACAACTGTAGCTTCCTGTCACTGTCCACCAACCACTACACTAACTCTAATTCATCTACTACCAATTGTAGTTGAACCATGCTGCATTTTTGCTGCTGCTGAAACTACATTATACAACCTATACTACTGCCAACTTTGCATCTGCATTGCAACCCAACTAACAATCCCTCTCATTGTTGTTGCTACTACTGCAACTATTTCAATTGAGAAGAATCCAAAATACTGGATCAACTGTGTCTCTATGCTGCAACTGTCTCTTGAGCCACTCACTGCTACTAGAATTTGCATTTGTCCACTGGGAAATCTGCGTTATTGTTGACTCTGCATTGTGCCCTCTGCAATGCTATCAATGCTGCTCTATGTTTCTTAGCATATGACTGCAACTAGTTTGTAACTTCCCCTTAAGAATTGACTGTGCCATTTAACACTGATCCATCTGCTACTGAATATTTTGGGCCCCTCTAGCAAGGGTAATGATCCTTGAGGAAACACCAACTGATTCTTACCTCGATGGATCCCACCCATCTCTACCCAACTCTGGAGTCTAGAACTCTCTGTCCCTCCACCTCTCTCTTGGAGGTATACATGCATATAAAGTGAATTGTTCCTCCAATTTAGAGGACACCTAGTCTATCTCTTCGAATACTATCCCCTAAGCCTACTTCTCCTCCTTGTCATTCTTCCTCTAAGGACACTGATTACTGTAGTGGTCAAACTTGTCACACTTGATCTTGGATAGATACTTCTTCTTCTTCTTCTCTCCATGTGATCCTTGTCCTTGACTAGGATTGTTTGCTTTCCCTTTCGATGCAAGGGTCACATTTTCTTCCTCCTTCAGACCCTTCGATCCTTTGATGCTACTACTGATGATGGAGCTCTTTACTGGAGATCGCCTCACCTACACTTGTGTGAGGTGTACGCAAATTCGTTCACAACCAAACAAATGATCTCATACCATAATTCCTTGGAAGAAGTTCTCCCATTCCTTAGTGACACTATTGAGGACCAAACACACAAGTTCTGTATCTGGAGTCGATTCTCCTATGAATACAAGATCATCTTGGATATCCTGAATTATGATGAGATAGAGGTTGATGCCTTCACCCTTATGGATTTGAATATTCCTCAAAATATCCTTCAGGAGCATCTTTCGTTGCTTGGAAGTATTTTGGTGGAGTGATGCAAGAGCATCCCACATTTCTTTGGTTATATTCTTAGCCACAATGTGTGAGACAATATGATCTCTAACTCTGTCGAGAATCAACCGCTTCACCTTAGCCATCTCCTTATTGTAGTTCATTAGATGGTATGCATCTATAGGCACATTTATAACTCATTTTTCATACATATTTAAATAAAACTCATCTACCAGGACTTCCACTATGTCCTTCCAGATACAATAGTTTGATGCATCCTCTAATCTGTTCTGATCTCAAAGTCTCGCTGAAGCCATACAAAAAATCAAACTGATACAAAAATTTCCCTCTTTCACCTGTTCGACTGCTAGCACTGCTATTAACACTCCTTTTAGTGAAAAAATATGTCTACTGCTATTGCTTGCTGCAATTAGAAATTTTAGATTTCTAAGCTCGAAACCATATGAGAGAAATATCCCTCTTTGTGTGCAATTTATCTTCCACCCGATGTTGATTCTACTTCCGCAAACTACTGCAAAACCCTACTGCACCCATGCAATAAATATTCTTTGTGAAATATTGAGCTACTACTCCCTTTGCCTACTGGAATCACTTCCTCAGACAAATCAAACTTTCCTACCTTCTGCCACTAGAAAATAGAACCCTGTCCAACAATTTGCATTGCCTGGATGTTAGGATATTCCGACACATAGGAATAGTTAAGTATAACTTGGTCTAGTATAGAGTTAGGTAAAGTGTGTTTCTTTACTATGTACATTTGTAACTTACAATCCGACGGTCACGATATGTAGTGATCCGACGGTTCATTCTCTCCTCGGTATTACCGACACTTGATCCGTGGCTTGACACTCGATTGGTCCATGAATTCTATTTAAAGCACATGGAGGGTCATTTGTAGGTTAACCGTGCATGAGAGAAGCTTATGTAAATTTTCATTCTTTTATTAATAAATTTCCTGTAGTGGCCACGTTGGCACAGGCCGTGGACTGTTTCCCTCTTTGAGGGTTTTAACCACGTCAAAATACTGGTGTATTGATCTGTGATCTGTTTGTGAGCGGCGTCCTTTTGGTGTTCTGTTTGGGGAACTTACCCTGTAAATTATTACATGGTATCGGAGCTATTTGAGGGCTGCGTCCGTTGTTGATCCAAATCTGAAGCTGGTATAACTGCATGCGACTGCCATCTCCTAGATCTATTGTTTCTGACTGCTTTCGGGTTGAGAGGACTGCTCTGTTGTGTTTGGAGCATCTGTTCCAGTGAGGAACCCCGTTCGTTTCACGCGAAAAGGTTTCCGATAGCCCTAGCTGCGCCATTTTTTAGATCTGGAGGTATACAATGTTTATTTGCAGTTTACTATTATTTTCTCTCTGTTTATTTCGGTTTCGGTTTATTTAGCTCTTTTTATCACCGGATCTATACCTTTCATTTCTGCGTATGCTCTTTTCCCTGCGACTCTGTGCGATCTGGGCAAATCAGAAACAGAAAGGAAGGATTTTTCTCATGCGTATGCTCTTTTCCCTGCACCTTAGTGTGATCTCGGAAAATCAGAAACATTGAGGAAAATATTTAGTTTCCGGGTAAAGCTAACTCTAAGCCGTAAGGCTTGTTTTTTTTGCATGTCCGTGTTGGGTTTTGTGTTTTTGTTTTGTAGGGAGGAAAAGAGCTTTCTCAAGCAAGCATGCAATCCAAAGCATCCGTGACTAAAAGAAAACAAAGCCCCCCCCCCTCTCTCTCTCTCTCTAGCTTTTTGTATAGCTCACTTGGTTCAAAGCTAACTCTCTCTCTCTCTCTCTCTCTCTCTCTCTCTCTATCTTTTTGTATAGCTCACTTGGTTCAATGCTAATTTAAGAGAGTAGAGGTCTTGGCTTCAAATCTCCTTTTTGTTGAAAAATGAGTGTTTTTTTTCATTTCCGCACATTCCCGCACTTTGCCGGCGCCTTCATCAACATTTTTTTTAAAGGTCATAACTTCTTCATCCAGAAGCCGTTTTCAGAGCCGTTTTTTTTGAACCAGCCTAATTTTTCGAGCTCTTTCCATTGGAACACTTAGTTTCAGAATATATAGCTTCAATTTCTGTCAAAATGGAAAGTTCATGCCAAGTTATCCTTGACAACACCAACTACTTCCAATGGTGGTCCTAAAATGTGGATTTACTTAGAAGTAAAGGTCTTTACCGAATAGCCACAGGCCAAGAAACCAAGCCAAAAGATGAAGAGAAAGTAGCCAAATGGGAAAATAGGCAAGATCAAGCACGTGGGTTGATAGGGATGTCTATCTCTCCCGATCTTAGATTCCATATTGCTGAACTTGATACTCCTGATAAAGCAATGGAATTTTTCCTCTTCAATTTCGAGCTTCCTGTCCGTCAAATATGATTTGATACCATGTGATAATTTCTAAATCTATTGTGGAAACTAGGAATTATCCCTCTAACTTTAAATTTAATTATGCATTTAATTTTATATGGAAAACAATGAATAAAATCACAACTGCAATTTTCACCATAAAAATGTTGCAGAGACTAAAATGTTGGAAACTAAGAAATGCACACACACACGCATGCGCACACACAATTTTTACACATTTATTTTTGGACAATTGTCCCTGGAAAAACCCAATGTGGGAAAATCGATACAACAACTAAGGTTTTTTATTATTATGCAACAATAAAATTTTGAGTACAATAAAATGACGCCAAACTGACATTTCTATCTGAGAGAAACACTAGAAAAATCAATTGAGGGAAGTTACCCTCCTCTCCATGCAATCCAAACACATACCGACAACTCCAAGTAAGTTGTTCAAGCCCTCTGCACAATATTTTGTGTCACCTCTATGCAATCTATCACACGCCCAGTGCAAAAATACTACTACTCAATTCGTTCTACCTGCTATTGCTTTGGAAACAATCCTCCCAACCTTCTGGAAATTTTCCTAGCCTTTGGAACTTGAATCCACCTCCATTTTAGTGAAATCGAACTACCTCTTTGAGGCTCCGCATTTCCTCTACGTAGCCTCCTAGAGAAATAAATCAATCTCATCTCTTGACTCTCTAGCACTAAAATCCTCCTTCGGAATCACTGTATCTACCCCTCTACATCCATTTTAGCTTAAAATCTCTTCCTCTACTCGAGCTATGAAGTTGGATAGCTCAACCTGCCAAGGAACTCACACTATTGGCTCTTACTCTATGTGTTTCTCCATCTATCCATCGACCTCCTTTTATAATCTCCAGTTTAGTCTTCAACGACCAAGATTAAAACTTAATCGATGGCTAAGATCATCTCCAAGTCGATCTGTATGAGTTTCTAGAGAATTCTTACTTTTCTCACTTATTTACTATTAATTAATAATAACTAGTTTTTCTAAGTTAGACTTAGGAAAAATTGAAATGATGGTCAATTAATTTAATTGAGCAATCTCTAGGTGGAATTTCTAGAAACGATTGCTGGGTTTTGGAGAAAGCATGTGTTTTAGCCTCTCCAAAAAGTTTGAGACTAGAACACTATCCGATGCTACAAAAACTAACAATTTGAAAAATAATCTTGCTTTTGTTTATTTCTTAGAAGATAAAGGAGACATGGTTGCTTTTGTGGATGGAAAAGTACTTGTATGGTCAAAGGGATCTAGTATTGACGATGTTAGGGTTATTGGGATTTGTGATGAAAGACTATATAGATTTCTGATTCAAACAAATCAAGCATGATTAAATGAAAAAATAGATCCAAATGAGCTATGGCACCAAAGGTATGGATATCTTCATTTAGAGCATTGCCTGAATTAAGTGAAATGGTGTTAGGGGTTCCTGAATTATACATAAAGAATGATGGTGTATGCAAAGGCTTTGCTAAATGATGAACATTAAGAAACCATTTCCAAATAGTGACAACAAATTTAAGGAAGCTTTGGACTTGATTCATTTTGATGTTTGTGGTCTAATGCCTGTGAAATCACTTGGTGGTTTGTTGTACTACATGAAATTCATTGATGACTTATTATAGAAGTCATGGATATATCTATTGAAGACAAAGGATGAGGTATTCGACAAGTTCTAGGAATTCAAAATTGAAGTAGAAAACTTAACAGGTAAAAATATCAAGATATTGAGATCTGATAATGGAGGAGAATGCACCTCAAAGGAGCTTGTTTCTTTTTTCAAACAAGCTGGAATTAAGAGGTATATGATTGTTCCCTATAATCCACAACATAATGGTGTAGAAGAATGAAAGAGAAATTCCACTGAAGAACTTGTTAAGGCCATGATGCATGATTTAGACTTTCCATTATTCTTATGGGGCAAAGCATCATAGATAAGTGTGTACATTCAAAATCAAAATCCTCATAGAGTTCTAGAAGGTATGACTCCTGAAGAAGCCTTCTCCAAAAGGAATCTAGAGGTTGGGCACATGAGAATATTTGGTTGCCCTATATATATTCATGTTCCTAAGGCATATTTTTTTGATACATTGAATCTTAAAAATCCTACAAAATTTACATTCCAGAACAATGACGAATTAAGTTCAATAGAGATATCACCTTCATTGAGAAAGTGGCATATTGGAGGTCTAAGGAAGTCTCCTTAGACTCAATGGATGAATTTAAGCAAGAAGCCTCAAGAGAGGAACACTTGAGTCCTATAGAATGTACTAGAAGGCAAGAAGGGCCTCAAGATCCAACAAAACTAGTCATAGTTCCAGAGGTAAAGAAGATACCAACATGGCTTAGATCCACATTAGAAGAGGTAGAAGGACACACAACTCCTGATGGCACATATAGAGAAGTGAAGAAACCTAAAAGGTTCTCCAACCATGTAACTCTCATGAAACTTGTTGATGAAGAACCTTCCACATATGAAGAAGCAACTAACTAGCAGATGTGGAAGGAAGCGATGAATGGGAGATTGTGCCAAGGCCTGAGGGGAAGTCACCAGTGATGAATGAAGAGTACCAATATATCATGAATAATGACGTCTTAGAGAGTGTTCCAAGGCCTGAAGGGAAGTCAATGGTGACTTCTAAGTGGATCTACACGATTAAGCATGCTACAGATGGGAGTATAGACAAATACAAGGCATAATTTGTGGCTAGAGAATTCTCTTAGAAAGAGGGAGAAAACTATGTTGAGACGTTTTCTCCAGTTTCTAAGGACACCTCCATTAGATCCATCATTTATCTTGTTTCTTCCATGGGATGGGAACCACACTAGATGGATGTAAAGACTGCTTTCCTCAATGGAATAATTGATGAAGAGCTGTACATAGATTAACCTCAATGATTTGAGGTACATGGAAAGGAGTCCCATGTTTGCAGGTTGAAGAAGGCCTTGTATGGACTTAAGCAAGCTCTAAGAGCTTGCTATGCTCATATCGACAACTATCTGACAAGACTGGGATTTACCAAGAGGGAAGCTAATCCAAACATGTACTTTAAGTTTTATGAAAAATGCATCTGTGATCTTACTATTATATGTTGATGACTTGTTTTTGAGGTGCCGAGCCTCTTATCCTTTAGTGCAAGAAGCAGTTAGCTTCTGAGTTCGACATGAAGGACCTTGTGTTGATGCAATATTACTTTGGATTAAAAGTATGGAAGGAACCTGATGACGACTTCCTTAGTCAAGGAAATTATGTGATGGAGATCCTTCAGAGAGTTGGTATGATGGATTGCAAATCCATGGTGACTCCCATGGTGACCAACTTGAAGAAGTTAAGAGGCTCTGACTCCAGATTGGTATATCCATCTATGTACCGATAGTTGATTGGTATGTTGATGTATTTGGTTAACACCAGGTCAAAAATCTTCTTTGTTGTGAACACCTTGAGTCAATTCTAGTCAGAACCGAGAGATGAGAAGTCGACTGTAGCAAAGCACATCTTGAGATATTTGCATGGTACATTGAACTATGGCTTGAGGTATGTTTCAAACAAGGATGTACAACTTCAGGGATATACATATGCTGATTGGGAAGGAAGTACTGAAGGCAGGAATGATACCTTGGGAGTATGCTTTAGTTTAGGATTCGTTATGATATTGTGGATGAGTAGGAAATAGAGGTTGTTGCACTCAACATTGCTGAAGTGTAGTACATCACAACCAATGAGGCTTGTACTGAAGTATTATGGCTTCAAATTTTTTTTGCAAGATTGTTTGGACAATAGTTGGAATTGATGGTGATACATTATGATAATCAAACTCGTGTGAAACTTTCAGAGAATCCCATGTTCCATGACAGGTCGAAGCATATTGAGATCAAGCACCATTACATCTGTGACATGGTGCAGAGGAGAATAATAAGGCTTGAGTACATCTCCATTTATGAGAAGACAACTGATGTTCTGACGAAGTCATTTCCAAGGGAAAAGTTTTTGTACTTTAGAGAAAAACCGAGGTTCGTGGATATCACCCCTCATTGAGAGGGAGTGTTGATTTGTCTGCAACATGGATGGACATTCTCCTCAAAAGGAGAATCGATCTAAGAGATCTAGAGGGCTCAATAGGAGATGTTGATTGAGTTTCCCTTGGAGGAGGACCCTTATCACACTTTAGAAATGGTGGATGAGGTCCTTATTATAGCCCTATTTTCCACTCCATTATATTGAGAGAAAACCAAGTTCAACTTACCTAAGTTATTGACTAGAATGCATGCCCTTTCAACTTTTCTTTTCCTTATGAGAGATTTATTCCATGTTAAAAGGGTGAAAATACATGATTGAGTTATTTCTCACAGTTATTTTGTCACAATTTTATAATTATGATAATTATTATTTCATAATTTAGATAATTGAGAAAAGGCTCATAATTGTAAAAAAGGTTTAAAATTGACCTACTTGTGTATGAGTTGGCTAGGGGTATATTATTAGAGAAACTTCCTAACTTCTGTTCATTCAAAGTGCCCAGGTTCATCCTCTAAGAGAAACACCTGAGCATATTTATACTAGTGATTCTAAAGGGTCATGCTAGCTAGTGAGTCTTGAGTAAGTGATGGTGAAATTTTGAATCTTGAGAGAGTCATATTCCTTTGTACTTGAGATATTATGCTCATGTAATTTACATTCTTACACCTAGAGGAGTGGGTCACGCTACCCATTTAAGAGGTCTCACTTGCTAGAAGGTATACATTTGATGTACTTTCATTTTGGATTAATAGATACATGTTACTTTCCTATATTTGTGTTTTGAATATGTTCTATACTTGCATATGTTGGTTTTAAGATGTCAGGCCCTTTGCGGAAAGGCCATAGTTTTCTTTTTTGGTGATGTTATGTGTTGGGTATTGATTTATTGTAGGTGGAACAAGGTATTCAAGTGTAAGCATGATTCATCTACATCAGAATCAAGAGACTCCACTGACCTATGAGGATACCAAGTTTCAACATATGATCTCCATCTTATCATGTACGAGTGTTAAATGTATTTGTTTTGTATGGAAAAGGATTGGGGCTTGACTCTTTGATCTTGTTCATGGTCACACACAAATCTGGGTAGATGATTATCTAATCTACTGGGTTAAAAGTAGCCTACTTGCTTAGGCCAAATTTTCCCGTAAAAGTCCTAGACCCTAATCACGCACTAGGGATAATGGAGTGAGTTACTTAAACATCTAGACCCTTATCCCACACTAGAAGGGTGGAGTGAGTTCTTGGACCCTCATCACACATTGGATAGGGTGAAGTGAGGTTCAGTTCAACATCTATACCTAATAACCAATCATGTAGGGCTTGAGTGATTTATTGGACAAAAGTGCTCACCAGGAAGGGTGAGTGAGTGCTTGATAGTTGAGGGTCTTAGCATTTTGGCCTAGGTGGTGGCCATGGGATTCAAGGACCGAGCACTCTGGAGGAGTGTGTCTTGATATGCTGATGACATTGCCATGGGTTTGGTACCACCTTAGATATGGTCACTAGCATATGCTGATGATAGATGATGATGTTGGTAATAATGGATAACCTTTTCTTTAGAGAAATTTGTTCAATTTGAGAATGTATATGAAAAGGATGATGAATACCTCCCTAGTTAAGAGGGAGTGTTAAATTTGTAACTATGGACGATCTTCATAATGTACTTGTAGTCACTTGATGGAATTATATTTATCATTGTAAAAGTATATTTATAAATGCTTGAGTCAAAGGAAAATTTATTTTGATTTAAAGTCCCATTACGACTTTTAAAAGATGTAAATTTGAATTTTTAAAATGAAAATTTTGGCTCCAAAAGTGACAAGTCAGCTTCCCTCCAAGTTAAGCCGACCTTGGCCAAGAGACACATCCATTCACCCTAGATAGACTACTATATAAAGGCAACTCAAGCTCCTCATTTGGGCAATTCAAATTTATCTCTCAAGATAGTTTCTAGGCAAGTGAACAAAGGAAAATAATGACAAGAAGGACAAAGAAGGATGAAGAAGAAGGCCATGTTTTCTTTCCCCTATATCTCTTTAGAAAGTCACATGTGTGAAGAATCTATCTCGATGGTTCACATTTTTTGGGGAAACTGTTTTAAGGGGCCAAAATTTTATGGTTTACTAGGGAAACTATCGCAGAGATGAAATTATGGGGCAACTGGTATTGCAGGAGGGCCAAAAATATGGAAGTGAAGGATCTGATTTACATGACTTGACTTGGAGGAGAAGACCAGATTTGACCATAGTTCTAGGTGTGTCTCTTATTGAACAAGAAGAATTTATCTATTGAAAAGGTTGTTGGGTTTTCCCCATAGTGAGTTTTACCAGGGTAAATCTTGTATCTCTTTTGTGCATTGTGATCTCTACTGTTCTACTTTGGTTTATTATTGAATTTCTAAAGTATAATTGCCAAATGATATATTATAACAAGTTAAAAGAATATCTACATCAAAAGTAATTATCAGAATTTCATAAATAATGTTAACACTGATTTCACTAGAAAATCAATACCTAATACTCTTGCCCCTACCAATATTATAAATGAAGATGGTTTTCCTTGGTGTCATTATTGTAATGATTTCTTATTACGAACAAAGTTTGTATACAAAACATAATACTTATAATATTTGAAATATATAAATATCCATTATAGGACAAGTAATATATTTGTATAGAAATCTTGAATGTACAAATGATATGGGATGTTGGAATTATTACAAATGAGGGCTCATTTATATACCTAGGTAAGTGCCCCTTCATGAATGGTCATGTATCTTCAGACATGCCTCCCACTAATCATTGTTAACTATTTAATTATTACTTTATTTACATTCATAACATTTCTATAATAAAAATAATTCCCTCATAATTAGGTTGATGAGGAGGATAGCTTAGATCATTTAAATTTAGTAAATGACTCAAATCCCTTTACTATATTTCCAAATAAAAATATGCCTCTCAATCAACAACAACATTAAGAAATTGATAAAGAATATGTGAGGAGTATTGATGAGAACATTAATGTTGTTGAAGCTAGGGATAGATTCTGTAAAGCCCTGAAATTTTTAACAAGATATAACTATCCCAAATATAAGAATTTATCAATTTGCGGTTGAGTACATACCTGATGTTAAGTACCTACCTGGCGGAAGATGCTTCTGATTTGCTCTAGTTCTCACTCCCCTTACCAAAAGACCAAAAACCTCCCAGCCAAGCTAGGTACAGTCTCAGTACCCAGCCCCAAAATACTTCAAATTCGAAGTATTTTGGCCCCTGTGCCCAAAAGTCTCAAGAACAACTACTCAATCTCCATTAATCTTTGTATCTTCCTCTTATTAGTACCTCCTCTGCCTCCCTCTATTTTCCCTTTTAGAATTCCCCCTTTTCTACAATACCCTTCCTCCTTTTACATCCTCCCCAAACTCCTCCACTGCTTCCCTTTTCTTTATCATTTTAATTTGATAAGTTCATAAGTTGTAGAGTCGGTCACCGCTTTCTCCCTTTCCAATTTGCTGACCATGCAATATTATTTATATAATATCTCCTTTATCATAATGTTAGGTTTCAATTTTATTTAAATCGAATTATTTTATATTATTTTTTTTATTACATTCACCATTTAATATATATATAAATGTATACTTTCCTTTAACTTTATATAGTAGAATTATATATATGTATTATGTTGGTGGTACATATATCATATACCCTACTATATTCTTGTAAGTTAGGTATTCATTTCAATAGTTAATTCGTTACCTAAATACACATATTTTTTAATATTAACTAATATATATACTAGTGCCGTGTGGGTGATGCATGAATATGTAGCTATCATATGCATGTCTCATGTGCATGCTAATGTCTCTATGTCTCTTTTAAGATGGGTCCTTACATACACCACTCCTTTAGAAAACTTCATCTCGAAGTTAGAGTATATAAAGTATTAGTAATTATTTAGCGATAAGTATAGTCATGTAAAGAAATCATCCTATCCTTCCTAATATCTTCCGCTCCCATCCTATCCTTCCTCTACTGGAGTATGGCATGGCTTCAGCTATACTAATCCATGTCGACTACATCGACTTGATTTCTCAGTAGGCATCCAACAATCATCATCACACATCTAGGGGAGCATGGCTCGCATAGTCCTCCCATGACTCCAGGCTTTGGAGGATAAACAGTGAGTAACACCTCCACCCCTCCTTGTAGGACTAGGATTATCACCCTATTATGGAATCTTATTGAGTCTCAATTGTTCTTGAAGCTTTTTTCATCATGTGGTCATTTTGGTAACGATGCTATCTGCAACATAAACACTTGTCCATACATTATTAAATAAACAATTTCAATATAATTCATACATGTTATGTACAATATAACATACCTAGCCATATCTAGCTCATGTCATTAGCTTTCATATTAACCTGTAATTATTCTTTTATTTCTTGCTCATCAATCATATCCATATGCATCAATGAGACAAATTTAAAGATATCTTAATTCATAATTTAGATTTTATAGCAAGTTTCATGTTGGTATTTATATCCTATCAATGCTAGTTAAATGTAGGTTGTTAAAAAAAAATGAATCCATTCCAGTAAAATATACAAATACAAGAGACTAATAATAATTAAAATAATAATATCAAAGTATTCAAGAAAGTACTTATCTCTAGAGAATATGTCAACTCCTTTTCGTTCAACTCATCAAGGAGTTAATCTCGTCCATATTATCATCATCAAGAAGTCCATATCATCAAGGAATTCACAACATCAAGGAGTCCATATCATTATCGACCTTGTCCACATCATTCAAAAATACAAGATAGTTATCTTTTGAGCTCCTTCTTAATCTTTATATTTTTGCATCCAACAGTCCTAGGGATTTTTTTTTTCGTTAGAAGACATGACTTCATCAAATTCCATGAAAACAAATGATAGTTTCAACATTCAGCTTTACACATCTATATGAAGGCTTCTCATTTTAAGATATATACCAGACTTCCAACTTTGACCATTTTTCAATGTCTGTTAAAGACTTTATAATTATGTGTGTTAGACTTGTAGCTAGCTTACCGTGGTAGACTTAAATATCTTGCAACTTTTGTACTTCCATAGAAATAACACAGGGACTTGGCCTTTCTCTTCATTGAAGTTGAGATTCTTGCCAGTGATTTTCTTCTTTTAGAATAGGTCATTTATTATTTACTTACATCTCAAACCTTGAGGATTATTCATATTTATGTATATAATAACATATAGAAGTCTTTCATTAAGATCTAAGATTATCAAGGGTTAATACAACCTCAATTTTTATCAATTCCGTGGAACCTCAATGTTCATCAAATCTGTGGACCAATCCTTCCTGCACAATAGAGTCTTGACATCATATATACTTTTGAGAGAATTCAGTTCCCATATTTGGTTCAATCTTAGTATTGACCATCCATAGTTCTTCAAATATCTTTACAGCTTGAAACATAAGCCTCTTCCTCATTCCTTTGGTCAGCTCCTTGCAGTGCATCCAGAAGATTTAGTAGATATATCAGTCCATGACATAATATCTCTCCAAGTTCTCAAAGAATGATTAGGTTCTTTATTGAGTCTCGATCACGAGAATATAGCTCAGAGATGGCTCATATCTTGACTTCAAAACAAAGATATGAAGGCAATTTTTTTGAACTTCAGAGAAATTTAAATAACAAGTCTCATTCGTAACAGCTTCAATCCTTAGTTTCCTTGTATGGAAACAAGTTTCCTTCTTCTTATCAATGTTACAGAGATATGGAGGCAAAGCCAACATTAGAAATACAAGCCTCAAATGGTATGCCTTCTTCTTCATATGATGATATGTAGAAATAAAGTGACCTTAATTCCTTTGTTATCATCAAAACTTCACTTACTTCATATTATAAACTCAGATGAGTATGCCTTAGTCCTTCATCCATGCTCGATCTTCACATCAGAGGATTGACAGTAATGACTACTGGGCAAGTAATAAATCTCATCTTCCACAAGCCTGATCAAGCTCCGAATAGAGGTTTTAGATTAGGGAATTAGGTTTTGTCCTAGGTTCTTCCTCTATTAAGAAATGATTTAAAGGTTGTCCTCTATTTTAAAACATTGTTGATCTCTGAAGTCAGGCATGTGGTTTTTTTTTTAAGAAACTGATGATGCTGAGTTAAAAATTCCCAAGTGAACAGTCACACCATTTCTTTCCACTAATGGTGGCTTATATATAGTCTTGCTTTCTGTAGTATGCAAATCTATAGTATTCAAAGCAGTTGAAGCACCCAATGCTGAACTTCTCTTAAAAACAACGTTCTTTGTTGAAGATTCAACAAATGTCAAAGGATGCTTTGGTTCAACCTTCTACCCTTCAGTCTCTAATAGACCAATGTACTCCCTTTCATAGGTAATATACTGGGCTTTTATCCATCCATGCAATGGAAGGAACCTCTCTCTATGTCTTGAGATTCATGGTAAAAAGCTTCAACATATCGGTTATGCAAATCCAAGTGTGTTTCTTCATCTGTTAAAGTGTTGCCTTCAAACACTGAGGAATCATTAGTGTCTTCTCTAACTGTTTCTACAGAAGATATGAGAGATTCTCTAGCATTAGAATGTACATTATGAAATTCTTTTCCCAAAATACTATTTTTTAAAATCTTAATTCTATGAGTGTTAACAGGAGACAATAACTTGTTCTCCTAGAAATGTCAGGAGCACTATCTTCATCTCTCTAACTACCACACACTGAATCAAATCACTAAATCACTAGAATTATCCAACTCAGAGTATCACTCTTGCTTTAATTTATGTGCTGCCCATGTAGATAATTGTGTCTTGCACACCAGCTCGGACATTTCCATGCTCAATAGCATCTTTTACAATATGGTGATCGGTTCTTTTGACTCTTGGTCAATTACTCTCATCCACCATGGATTCATCATAGACATCTTATCATTACTCTTTCTCGATTTATTTTCTGTTCTTGTTTTGTTTTGGGTGCATCCTTGTTGTAAATAGCATGTTTTCAGTCTTCCAGGAGATCTCACTCTGTCAGACTTGCTTGTTATTTGTTTCAAAAGATAATTTTAATTATTATTATTTTTTTTGAAATTGAAAGACCGAGTACTTTTGTGCTGGCCCTTAGATATTCCTGAAGATGGTATAAAAATTAATTAGAGTAATAATAGAGGTATACTTGGAATACTGATTAAGAAGGCACCATCAACCAATGTTTTTGTGTAATAGCAAGCTTTGAAAATCACATTGGTAGAAGAAACATAAGTTTGCAGGTAAAACCGTTGACCCCCTAAGCGACGAGCCTTATTGTTCGATATTGACATCTCATAAACTCCTTATTGGAAATAGCGCTGGCTTCAGAGGTCCACTGACCATTACAGTCTATCAACTGTGTATTCATATTTCTCATATAACCATTGAGTACTTCCTATGGTTATATATTTAGACTAGGAAACAGAGGTATTCATTTCAAGTGATTCTCCGTGTAATAATCCCTTTGGGCCTCACAGCAGCAGACTCAAACAGCTGACAATTTGTGCACAGGAGAAGTAGAGCTTCAAGAACTGAGCATGAGCTGTAGTGCTCTATTACATGTAGCTTTGAGTTGACTCCTCTGTGCATCAATGTCTTATCCAATGCGCCATCAGTAATATCTTCAAATTGACAGACCACTCTTAGATAGCTGCTCTTTAAACCTCAAACAAATTAAGATGGAAATACCACTACTGTAAACTCACAGCAGCATACACTAAACCAACATGCCACTGCTCCAGGAATGGCGTTCTATTAACCATAAACCTTAACGACCATTCTTCATATTAATATCAAGCCTACACATAAAAACCCTTATGATGTATCCATCGATCTTATTACTGCATTAGGTCAACAAACATTCTTATTACTACATGATGAATATGTTAAGCTCCATTAAGTTTTTCCCAATTGCTGCCTACAATTACGGAAGTGAACTGCAGTCATTTCCTTAATTTCTGGAAACCAACTGCAGTAATTTCCTTAAATTACGGAAATCAACTGCAGTTAATTAATTTCTTGTTGGGAGCTTCTGAAGTGGTCCATTACTCCATTTGGAGTTGTCTACCATGATCTGTGGAACACCTGACACATAGCCAACATAAGCTTGATGGAAATTTGGCTATATATGTTTCTGTTTGGTCCCCAAGCTAACATCTCAATCCCCTTCAGTTTTACACCATCAAGTTGAGAAAGTAGAGGTTCGAAGTGCCCTCAGATTTTCTATATCCTTTTTATTTTCTGCTGGCATGAAAATTGTGTTACAATACTGATCTCCATGAGGCATTTCTAATTACAGAGTTCATCGAATCAACGGCATATGCTAGCACATTCTTAGTCTCAAAGTTATGTTGTCTCTTTGATATTTCTTTTAATTTACTTTATGGTACGCTACAATGTTCCCATTCATATCGTGATGCTGTTATCATACTGATGAACCTGTGTCCTTTATAGCGTAATCCAAGTGCTGCTATGCACAAAATAATATTGATGGATTTTATATGTTAGGTCCCATCTCTGGATTTCTGTTGTGGGTTTTGATTAGCAAAGCAGTAATCGTTTGTCCCATTTAGGGAATCTGGGCTACAGAATTATGGTTTCTGAGTTTTGAACTGCTTTATTTGGAGTTTATAAAACTTTACAGCTTAGGCATCTGGTTAATGCCCATTGTTGGTTACTCTGGACTACTTGTTTTGTTCGGGCAACATGTGCAAGTTGATATCATAAAGTTCAAGATAGCTCGAAAAAAGAACCCAAAGTAAAACCAGTGTTGAACTGAGAAAAATTCTACAGCAATTATCAAAACAAAAGTGACATCAATGGCTGGAGGTAATTTTTTACATTTGGGCATCCAGTTTTTAGATTCTTTAAAGTATTTATTCCACATTAAGTTTAGATTTAGCATTGTTGAAATTCGATTGTTAATTAGAATAATCATTATTTTTGCTAACATTTGGTATCAGAGCACCTATTTTATCTCTGCCTTGGTGTTTCCCATTAAAATGAGGGTTTTCTGGAGTTTCTTGATTTCATGTGTTTTACTTAATTGTACAATTTGTTTTTACTTAAGTAAAAAGAGGAATTATTATTGATATTTACAGTAATATTGATATTTATTGGAGTTTTTACTCATACTATGTCACTTATAGTTCTGGTTATATTAGTACGGAGTAATATGGAGTTTATTTAAAATATCATTTTGACTTATTCTTTTCATGAAACATTATTTTTACTCTGGTTAAGATTTGTTTATAATTTTATAAGTAAATTTTTAAGTGTTTCGTGAGTGCGGTAATTGTTTCCGCTTTCCATATTTTTTAAATTGCTTCATATTAAACTGTGTATACGCCATTTCACGTAGCATGAAATGTGAAGTACTGTGTATATTTTTGTTTATGAAATTTATAATGAATAATGTCTAGTGATCCATATAATTTTAATTAATTAGATAATAGCCATAGCATCTTTAATTAAATAAAATTATATATTATGATTGGTTAGGGTCACATAAAGATTATTTAGACTTTAAATTGTAATTAATTATACTAAATATAATAAATTTGATCCCACAAGAATTTTATTATATTTATGTAATTAATTAGGATAAAATTTCATAACTTACCCATAGGAGTTATGAATTAATAGTTTTATCATAAAGTTCAAAACTATGAATAATTCAATAATTGAATCTACTTGAATTAAAAATTTAGCCCACAGGCAATTTTTATGTCATTAGATTCAATTTTGAGCATGATTTACATAGGTAAAACATGAAATTTTATTTAGGCCTCAATTTTTAACTTAAGCATGTGATTTTTTAATTTTGATGCAGTTGTACAACCTGCAAATTTCTCTGAAATTCATTGTGACATTCCCGAACTTAAGGGAGATAACTATAAGGTCTGGAAGGAGAGGGTTCTCCTTCATTTGGGGTGGATGGACATAGACTATGCTATTAGGAAAGATGAACCACCGGCACTCACTAATACCAGCACTGTAGCAGACATCACGCTTTATGAAAGATGGGAGCGATCCAATCGTCTAAGCATGATGTTCATTAAAACTAAAATTTCAGCTGGTATTCGTGGTTTCATTGATCAACATGAAAAGGTCCAAGACTTGTTGAAGGCCATTGATGATCAATTCGTCACTTCAGACAAGGCACTAGCAAGCACCCTAATCATGAAGTTTTCATCCCTAAGGCTCACCAGTGTGAAAGGTGTGCGCGAGCACATCATGCAGACGAGGGACACTGTGACTCAATTGAAGAAACTCGAGGTTAAAATATCGGAGTCCTTCCTGGTGCAGTACATTGTGAACACCCTTCCACACCAATACAGACCTTTCAAAATCTCATACAACACACATAAGAATAAATGGTCAATAAATGAACTCATGACCATGTGTGTTCAAGAGGAAGAGAGACTGGTGATGGAACTGGGAGAGAGTGCAATGTTGGCAGCGTAGAAAGGGAAAATCTCAAGCCAATTGGAAAGGGAAAGGTAAAGGTAAAGTACCTCCTCAAGCCGATATCAAGAAGGATTCCAAGTGTTTCTTCTGTAAAAAGAAGGGACACATGAAGAAGGAATGCACCAAATTTCAGAAATGGCTTGCAGACAAAGGTAATGCAATCTCGTTTGTCTGTTATGAATCTAATATGGTTAATGTTAATATTAACACATGGTGGGTTGATTCTGGATCAACAATTCACATTTCAAATTCCTTGCAGGGTTGCAAAACCTAAGGAAGCCAGTGGGAAGTAAGCAAAGCATCTTATTAGGAAACAAGATGGGCTCGAATGTGGAAGCTATAGGAACATGTTATTTAACTTTAAGTAGTGGCTTTGTTTTAGAATTAGAAAAGACCTTTTATGTTCCAAGTTTTTCTAGAAACTTGATTTTAGTCTCAAGGCTTATACCTTTTGGATATTCCATTAACTTTTCAGAAAAATCTTTCAGTCTATTTTATAAATCTGATTATATTGGGAATGGTATTTTGTCTAATGATCTTTACTGCATTAATTTACAAAACAATGTCACTTATGATTCAATGCATGTTCACACCGGCACTAAAATATGTGTTATTAATGAAGATTCGTCTAAATTATTGCACCAGAGACTAGGTCATATCTCCATAGAAAGAATTAAAAGATTGGTAAATGAAGGGGTACTTAATACTCTGGATTTTACTGATTTTGAGACTTGTGTGGACTACATAAAGGGAAAGCAGGCCAACAAGTCAAAGAAAGGTGCAAATAGGAGTTCAAACATATTAGAGATCATACATACTGATATATGTAGTCCAGACATGGACTCACATGGTCAAAAATACTTCATCTCATTTATAGATGATTACTCATGATATATGTATCTCTACATGCTTCATAAAAAGAGCGAAGCATTAGATGCCTTTAAGATCTTTAAGGCTGAAGTAGAGAAACAATGCGGCAAGCAAATTAAGATCGTGAGATCAGATAGAGGTGGAGAATATTATGGTAGATACACGGAAGATGAAAAAGCACTACGGTCATTTGCGAAATTTCTTTAAGAGCATGGGATTGTTACCCAATACACCATGCCTGGTTCACCCAACCAGAATGGTGTAGCAGAAAGAAGAAACTGAACATTATTGGACATGGTGCAGAGTATGCTTAGTAGCTCCAATCTTCCTAAATCCTTGTGGACTGAAGCACTTAAGACGATAATGTTATATTAAATTGAGTTCCAACCAAGGCTGTTCCTAAAACACCACTTAAATTATGGAAAGGTTGGAAATTGAGTTTGCGACATATCCATGTTTGGGGATGCCCGTCTGAAGTGAGAGAATATAATCCACAAGAGAAGAAGCTGGACCCAAGGATCATTAGTGGGCATTTCATTGGATATGCTGAAAGGTCTAAAGGTTATAGATTTTATTGTTCATCTCAGAGCACTAGGATTGTGGAATCAAGAAATGCAAAGTTTCTTTAAAATGACTTGATCAGTGGGAGCGATCAAACCAGGAACATAGTTTTTGAGAAGGATCATTAAGAGTTTCAACCTTCCACCTCAAGTGATAGATTGTTTATTGTTCGTAGCACCCCTCAAGTACAAACTGGTTTTGAACAACCAATTGTTGATGTTCCATGAGCTGCTGACGACATTCTAGTAGATCAGGTAGTTCAAGAGTTGCCAAGAACTTTTGAACAACAAGTTGAACCACATACTCCTCAAGAAGATGATGGTACAACATTAAGAAGATCTACTAGACCAAAGAGATCAACAATTCCTGATGATTATGTTGTGCATCTGCAAGAATTTGACTATAACATTGGAGCCGAAAATGATCCCGAGTCATTTTCACAAGCTATGAGTTGCAAATAATCAGAATTATGGTACAATGCCATGAAGGAAGAGATGAATTCCATAAAGAGTAACGAAGTCTGGGATCTTGTTGAGTTTCCTAATGGTGCAAAAGCCATTGAATGTAAATGGGTCTTTAAGACAAAGAAAGACTCATTGGGCAACATTGAGAGATACAAGGAAAGACTTGTTGCTAAGGGATTCACTCAAAAAGAAGGAATCGACTACACGGAGACTTTCTCTCCTGTATCTAAGAAAGTTTCCTTGTGCGTTATTATGGCATTAGTAGCCCATTTCGACTTGGAGTTGCAACAAATGGATGTGAAAACGACATTTCTTAATGGAGATCTAGAGGAGGAGGTTTACATGAAACAACCTAAAGGATTCCACTCTAGTGATGGTGAGGAATTGGTTTGCATGCTCAAGAAGTCATTATACGGTTTAAAACAAGCATCCCGCCAATGGTATTTGAAATTCCATAATGTAATTTCTTCTTTCGGTTTTGTAGAAAACATTATGGATCAATGTATATACTTGAAAATTAGTGGGAGTAAAATTTGTTTTCTTGTTTTATATGTGGATGACATTTTGCTAGCAACCAATGATAAGGGTTTGCTACATGAGGTGAAACAATTCCTCTCTATGAATTTTGATATGAAGGATATGGGTGAGGCATATTATGTCATTGGCATTAAGATCCATAGAGATAGATTTCAAGGCATCTTGGGTATGTCACAGGAAACCTATATTAATAAAATTTTAGAGAGATTTCAGATGAAGGATTGTTCACCAAGTGTATCTCCCATTGTGAAGGGTGATAGGTTCAATTTGAACCAATTCCTGAAGAATGAGTTTGAAAGGGAACAAATGAAGAACATTCCGTATGCTTTTGCTGTCGGAAGCCTAATGTATGCTAAAGTCTGCACAAGACCTGACATTGCATTTTTTGTGGGAATGTTGGGACGATATCAGAGTGATCTAGGTTTAGACCACTAGAGAGCTGCAAAGAAAGTAATGAGGTACCTTCAAGGAACCAAAGACTACATGCTTATGTGTAGACGGATGTACAACTTGGAAGTAATTGGCTACTCAGATTCTGACTTTGCTGGATGTGTTGATTCATGCAAATCAACATCAGGATACATTTTTATGATGGTTGGTGGAGCTGTATCATGGAGGAGTGCCAAGCAGACCTTGATTTCCACTTCCACTATGGAAGCCGAGTTCGTCTCCTGTTTTGAGGCTACTTTACATGGTGTATGGCTTAAGAGTTTCATTTATGGGCTTAGAATTATGGATTCTATCTCTAAGCCATTGAGAATATATTGCGACAATTCAACTGCTGTTTTTATGGCTAAAAACAACAAAAGTGGGAGTCGAAATAAACACATTGACATTAAGTATTTAGATATAAGGGAATGTGTTAAAGAAAATAAAGTGGTCATTGAGCACGTCAGCACTGAGTTGATGATCGCTGATCCTTTGACTAAGGGCATGCCACCGTTTAAATTCAAGGATCATGTAATGAATATGGGACTTGGTTCCATTATGTAGTTTCTCATTATATGGACAATGTTATTTTAATGAAATTCTTAACTATTGTGATGTTTTTCTCATATTTATGTGCACCTTAATTTGATTTGAGAAAACTCATTTGTGTAGGACCAGGAATAAACATAAGGTTTATTCATTAAGAAATTGTTGCCACATAAATTATAATAAGAATAAATACATAGTAATACATGGAAGATAATACTCGTCATTAGTGGACTTATCGCCATGATTCATGTATCTATTACTTAATACAAATTATCAATGGGTTTTAAGATGAGACATTAAGTTTGGAAGTATGGACCAAGTGGGAGAATGTTAAGCTCCATTAAGTTTTTCCCAACTGCTGCCTACAATTATGGAAGTGAACTGCGGTCATTTCCTTAATTTCTGGAAACCAACTGCAGTAATTTCTTTAAATTACGGAAATCAACTGCAGTTAATTAATTTCTTGTTGGGAGCTTTTGAAGTGGTCCATTACTCCATCTGGAGTTGTCTACCATGACCTGTGGAACACCTGACACATAGCCAATAGAAGCTTGATGGAAGCTTGGCTATATATGTTTATGTTTGGTCCTCAAGCTAGCATCTCAATCCCCTTCAGTTTTACACCATCAAGTTGAGAGAGCAGAGCTTGGAAGTGCCCTCATATTTTCTGTATCCTTTTTCTTTTCTGCTGGCATGAAAATTGTGTTACAATACTGATCTCCACGAGGCATTTCTAATTACAGAGTTCATCGAATCAGCGGGATATGCTGGCACATTCTTAGTCTCAAAGTTATGTTGCCTCTCTGATATTTCTTTCAATTTACTTTATGGTGCACTACAGTGTTGCCATTCATATTGTGATGTTGTTATCATACTGATGAACCTGTGTCCTTTATAGCATAATCCAAGTGCTGCTATGCATAGACTAATATTGATGGATTTTATATGTTAGGGCCCATATCTGGATTTCTGTCATGGGTTTTGATTAGCAAAGCAGTAATCGTTTGTCCCGTTCAGAGAATCTAGGCTACAAAATTATGGTTTCTGAGTTTTGAACTGTTTTATTTGGAGTCTATAAAACTTTACAGCTTAGGCATCCGGTTAATGCCCTTTGTTGGTTACTCTGGACTACTCGTTTTGTTCGAGCAGTGTGTGCAAGCTGATATCATAAAGTTCAAGAAAGCTCGGAAAAAGAGCCCAAAGCAAAACCAGCGTTGAACTGAGAAAACTTCTACAACAATTAACAAAACAAAAGTGACATCAATGGCTGGAGGTAAGTTTTTACATTTGGGCATCCAGTTTTTAGATTCTTTAAAGTATTTAATTCCGCATATAAAGAATCCTTGTTTATCTCACAGAATAGATGCTTCACTCTGGAAAAAGGGTAAAGATTCATCGACTTAGGTCTCCTACCGACACTTCTTCCTTTAGAGACTTGAAATAAAATAGTGCTAGGCTTCTTCTTCTAACTAATCTCCAGAAATGAGCACTTCAAATGTGCTATTTATATGCATCTTGCTCACAACTTCATTTGTGAACAAGATTGTAACATGGAGAATGATTTGAAGGGACTGCAACATATTATAACTATTACAGACATTGAGATGCCATGTATGCACTATAAAAACATTCAAAATGTTAGGTTTACTCAGAATACTTTTTTACAACTAGAACCACACTTACAATTGTAGAAAGGAGTTCATTGCATTCCTGGGGAGTCTCCCCATACATCGGAAGTGCAGAGTATTCCCCTAACTAAAAGTTCCATCTGGTCAAAGAAGGGCACCACAATAAATTTATAAAAAGAGTTGATACACTAATAAATAATACCATGTGAATATTCCTGAAAATAACGCAAAACAAAAAGCATGGACTGCCATGTGATTTACACTTCTTGGCAGACAAAATTGATTGTGGTTTACTTGACAAGACTTGTATATGTTTGTTAAGAGGAAACACTGCCCAATCTTGTGATATCAATAAAAAAATAATAATATGCAAACTAGAGGCCATAAGTCTATTGAATACAAGGGAATATACAGTGGCATATGCTATAAAGAAAAATGATTAAAACATGAATGAAAAAAATCAGCCCTGAATTTGGATAATTATACACAGCATCCTCGTTCCACGCCTAAGAAAATAAGCCCCCGAGATATCCTCTGCATGGACCAAACAAAGTGATAGATGATGAATTAGGATAGCACAAAAAAATATTCATGACCAGCTCTGACTTGATAATCATGGCGCAGTCGATTCCTCATCAACCAACTAAGGATATGAAAAAATTGCATATCTAGACTAGAAGGGCGCTGATGCCACATATCTTTCTGTGGTAACCAAGAAATTTTGAAATCTCTATTACACCATAGTTAAATTACTTTTCTAAGAATAATAAACCCATGCGGTTTCTTTGGCCCACTCCACACATTTTAAAAATCTTAAAATTATTTGTGTTCATTTCCAATAGTGATTTTAGTAACATTAAAAGGATTCTCAAATGAAAACCCAACGTAACTTGAAGTTCTGTGAATTTGTGAATGGTTTCAAAGTGCGAGTTGCCGATGGTCCCTGAATTCAATAATTGATTTGCTCGTTCGATAACAGTAATGGGCATTGATTTGTTTAAATTGAGCAGATTGCAGTGTTGATGAGTTTAGGAGGAATTACAATAAGTTTGAGGATAGATAATCGACGGAAATCATGTCCATCCCGAATATATGGTGGGCCTCGAGTTAAGTACATCCATCCTGTTTTTATCGCTGCTAAAGACTATCAGCCACGGTGACCGACAAAAGATGATATGTTTATAATATTATAACTAATACAAGTCATTACGCACTAATATGCCTACGATGGTTCTCGAGTCAGAGCGTGAATACAGTGATGGTTAGGGTCTCTATTGCCACCCGTCTCTTGATGAACGTCCCGTCTATAACCTTTCGAGCTCCAGGCGGTGAAGGCCCGAGAGGGCTCCACCGTTACACCACTGCATACTCCTTTATCTGTCGGTGGTTAACATAAATCGAAGGTTTAAGCAATTAATATGATCGTTTGACACCAATGCCCCCTAAGAAATGAGTTTCGACGCATCAGATGTTTAGAAACGATGTGTGAGCACCGTGGCTACTAGATTTTGCGAACCTTCATGTATAATTGCTCTTCGGCGAACATGTTATTTACGTTTTCCCCAAAACCGTCTATTATCCCTTCTGGTTTTCACTGTCCGTTTACTGTCTTGCAAGCTGATATTCTCTCCACCATCAAACAAAGGATTCCATCCACATAATTCAGTGCTGTGTTCTGATTGAATGGTTCTTTCATCTTTCGTGGATGCTGCTTGTATTATAAAGAATATGCATTGCTGATTATTTTGAATATTCCATAAATGTTGTAAAATCACGATCCAGAACACAATTACCAAGGAATAATCCGCACTCCCAGTTTGTGTGAAACTGGAAAATAAACAAGGATAAATTAGGCCATTCGGCTGATGTCGTAATTCTCCAATTATTATTATTATTATTATTATTTTTTTTGGGATAAAATTAGAATGTTCTTTGAAATTAGTAAATTAGATCTTCCATTTTGATTTAAATAGGCCAAGTCAAAGTCAATCCAAAGGTTTTAGTGAGTTATCAAACGAGGAGTGCATGCTGATAAAAATTTTGAAGGCTTCTTGTTGATCTGTAAAAGCATCAAGGTGCTTTTGACATGATCAGAAGCTTTAACAAGAAGTAACTAAATATTTAGCAAGAAGCTATTTCTAATAGTAAATGTCTGAAGGGTATTTAGTTTGAGAGCAAGTAGATCAATTTTAGTGTGAATATTAAATATTAACCATGCATATTTTTTTTTCTTTTAAATAATAACCTGGAAGCAGAAAATTTCAGGACTCCACGGTCGCAACAAAAGAGGAATTTTCAAAGTAGATTGGCAAGGTCACAAATTCTCTGCAAATAGTCTGAGGAGATAAGCGGTAAGAAGGCAAAGAGACAAGGCTCCAGGTTGATAGGCAACTAGAAGTGTCAAAAAGACTTTCCAACAAATAAGGAGAATCTAGTTTGAAGGTCAGATTACATTTCATAACACTGTAAATGGAAGGTAAGAAAGAAAACAGGATGGCATGTGGATGAGCTGGAATGAAGGGATCCCCAAAAGCCCAAGGACTGGTGGGAATCCACAGGGAGTCATGTTGCTTCCAGGATCTGCCTTCTCTCCACCTATTTCTGTGCTTGGGTCCCATCCAGGGCATGGGATATTGCTAAGTTTGAATCCTATCATTTGTGCATATTTCAAACTGAATATGTCACATGTTTGTGAAGAAATCACGGGTTATTTATGTTGGGACGAATTCCTACAAATGATAAATCAATACAGTGATAGATTCTCACACTAGCTTATATTTGAATTGAATAACATAAGAACCTCTAGTGAGACCCTGAAACTCTGTATGTATTATTGTGGAGTCTTCAACAATAAGGACCTCTAGTGAGGGTCTAAAAACCTCTATTTGTCTCTTCATTACTCAAGAATTCAGTAAATGACTTTAGAACATAATATTTTTTTTTTTGAATTCAAATGTAACCCTATCTTAACAATCTTAACAGATCCGAGAGTTTGAACATAGCTCTGATACCAAAATATAAGGCCCTGGAATTTTTAAAAAGATATAACTATCCCAAATATAAGAATTTATCAATTTGCAGTTGAGTACATACCTGATGTTAAGTACCTACCTGGTGGAATATGCTTCTAATTCGCTCCAGTTCCCACTCCCGTTACCAAAAGACCAAAAACCTCCCAGCCAAGCTAGGTACAGTCTCAACACCTAGCCCCAAAATACTTCAAATTCGAAGTATTTTGGCCCCCGTGCCCAAAAGTGTCAAGAACAACTGCTCAATCTCCATTAATCTCGGTATCTTCTTCTTATTAGTACCTCCTATGCCTCCCTCAATTTTCCCTTTCAGAATTCCCCCTTTTCTACAATACCCTTCCTCCTTTTATGTCCTCCCCAAACTCCTCCACCACTTCCCTTTTCTTTATCATTTTAATTTGATAAGTTCATAAGTTGTAGAGTTGGTCACCGCCTTCTCCATTTCCAATTTGCTGACCATGCAATCTTATTTATATAATATCTCCTTTATCATAATGTTAGGTTTCACTTTTATTTAAATCGAATTATTTTCATAGTATTTTGGTTTTTATATATTATTTTCTTTATTACATTTCACCATTTAATATATATATATATATATATATATATATATATTATATATTTATATATATATATATATATATGATATATATCCTTTCCTTTAACTTTATATAGTAGAATTATATATATATGTTATTATGTTGGTGGTACGTATATCATATACCCTACTATATTCTTGTAAGTTAGGTATTCATTTCAATAGTTAATTCGTTACCTAAATACGAACATTTTTTAATATTAACTAATATATATACTAGTGCAGTGCAGGCGATGCATGCATATGTAGCTATCATATGCATGTCTTGTGTGCATGCTAATATCTCTATGTCTCTTTTAAGATGGGTCCTTATAGATTCAAAGGGGTATGTTTTGACAAGGAAAGGTGATAAGCCAAGAAACCCTAAGGCATGCAATAGTGATTCCTTGCTAATGAAATGGACCAAGGTACCTTTATTCCTTATTAAGAACAATACAAACAAACCCGTATCCACAAAAGAAATGATATATCATTTGATGTAGATCTAGGAAATGCATTGACTAAGTAAATGTGTGCATTCCTATCTTAGATTTGGTCAAGATTTAACCCCAAATAGGTCAAAGTGAGGAAAATTATCAACCTTGATAAGGAACCTGAAGATTCTCCTATGATATTGCAAAATATGTATTATGATTGAAAGCATGGAGGACATGCACCTTTCGTATTGTTATTAATGGTCAATTATTTGATATTACATAATTGTATGATTGAATCTAGAGCCTATGGAAGTGTGATTCCTTTAAGAGTCATGAACCAATTGGAGTTATAAATTATTAGACCCTATAGGAGGACATGTGGGTTTGAATCGAAGTCTATTCATATTCATTTTTTTATTAAATATTTTAAATTTTCCTTAGGTACTAATCCTAATGTAGTTGTACTTATGGGCATAGTGGTTATTGATGTTCCTAATGCCGAGGATATGCTCCTATCAAGAAAATGGTCAGCTACTATTGGTGGGCATCTTCAAATGGACTTATCCTATGTTAACATACCCACATCAGATGAAAAATCATTTATCTTTTATAGGTAACCCCATATTGTACTTCATGTTGAAGACATCAAGAAGCAAATTTCATTGTATATATATGATTGTACACATCGAACATCCTATTTGATATGATCTACGAATTTGTAGTTATATTTAATGTGCCCCTCACTTCGGTAGTTGCTGCACCACAATTCATTGTTTTGCAAATTTTTATTCATGAGAGATTATTGTAATTGCTCAAATTTTTCTTTGATTTCCTTTCTGTCAATGAGGAGGTCGATGACCAGTCGTCGTCTATTTCAATATGTTGGGCCATTTTCAAAGCTTCTTCACATGATGTAATTTCAAGCATTCTTAATGTACCTCTAATTTGTTGTGATAGTTTAGCAACATGCCATTGAACTAGGCGAGATTCGTCGATCATTTATGGAATTAGACTCAACAAATATTTAAATATTTTATCATATTCATGATTTTTCTCTCTTGGATTTTACTATTTTCTGGGCTGCAAGATGCTTAAAGTCTTGAGATTTAAGGAAGGAGAGGAATCTTGTCTTAATATCGTTCTTGGTTTTGGCTTAATTATTTGTGAAATTCATAAACCAAGTTAGGGCTCTTTTCCCAAGGGCTCTGGTGAACTGAGCCATTTGTTTGGCTTCATCCTTAACATCGTTGGTGTTGGAAATACTAAGAGTGGTTATGAATCAATATTTCATTACTTTTGACAAATTTCACTTAGTCAATCTTGAAATTGAATTCACATAGTTAATCTTGAAATTGAATTCACATAACATAATCAATCATCCACAATGTATGAACACAAATATTAAAGTGAAAATCAACATTTGAAGAAGAAATACTTGAAAACAATCTTTAATTTATTACAATATCTTGTGAGGACACCAATATTCAGTAAACACCAACGCACAAAATTGCAAGCTCCAACCTATTAAGAAGATGAGGATACCAATCCTTAGTAAGCACCAACATACATTAATTGCAAGATCCAATATGAACTTAACCTTAAATACTATAGAATTTGGATTTGAAATCAGGCTTGAACTTGGCCTTCAAGGCACTAGAACTTGGTATTACAACCAATCTTGAAGTAGATATTCAAATAATAGAACTTGGCTATGAAATTTGGCCTTCAAATAGTAGAACTCGTCCCTTGAAACTCAGTATTCATAGGTACAAAAATTGACCCTCAAATGATAATTGCAACTCGACCTTTATAGGGACATAATTAAATCCTCAGGTTAGACCCAAAGCTCGACATTTTCCCCACCATATTTCAACCTACTTAGCCTCCAAAGACACCTATACTTGACCCTTAAAAATATACCTCAATCAAAATAGAAACCCTTCCAAAGAACAATGTCAAAAACCCTTCCAAATATGTGCTAAACCCTTCCATCAAAAGTTGCTTCAACTCGGCTTCGCTTCACTTCTTCTTGGTTCATGAGTTATGAAATTCACGCCTACTCTTTTGCTTTCCTAAACACAGAACCAAATGATTGGGTTGAGTGGTGTTGGGCCTAAAAAATGTCATCCACTTTCACCTTAATGTCCATCATTTTACCCTCATTCATTAACTTTGTAACTACATAACCCTACATTAAGTAACCTATTTCATGATCATATGGGTTTAGCAGTATATTTTCCAAAGTCATTTATTTTAAGTATTTTAAGTGAATTTGTGATTAAATATTATAAAATTAACATGTTTTCATATATACTTGAAAGTGGTATAAGTTTTGTGATATTGTAGGCCAAATTGGAGCTTATAAAAGGGTCCTACTTGACCTCCTAACTATGAATTCTAATTTCAAGTTCCAACTCATGAAGATTTGTGGAGTAATTATAGAAGATGAGAATCATTATCTATGCATATTCAAAGGAGAAGAATCATGGATGAGAGGATTTTGAGAGGATATGTATCTCACATTTTTAGGAGATTGGTTGTAACCACATGAGATAAATGTGGATTTAGGAGAGATTTGAGGGATCTGCATTTATTGATCAGTCATCCTCAATTTTTGTATAAATAGGGGTGCATCCTTCAAAGGAATCCATCTATCTATCTATGTATTATATTCTTCCAATTGATAAAATAGTTCAGTCCAAGATTCTCTAGCATATTATTACTTTGAAGATGTGCTAGTAGTTTGGTGTTCTTGCTGAGGAATGGAGGCCTCGCATCAACCACAATTTGCACATCTTTGTACATTGGTAACATAGTATAGTTTTGTTATTTCATTTCTTTTCATGCAAGTGTTTTTTACCTTCAGCAAGTGTGTTTCCATTTCATGCAAATGTGATTTTACTTTTAGCAAGTGTGTTTCCATTTCATGAAAGTGTGCTTTTACTTTTATTAGTTGTGATTTACTTTCAAGCAAGTGTTATTTCCTTTATGTAAGTGTGATTTCAATTTAGTTATGTTTGATTTCAATTTGGTTTGGTTTTTATTGATTTAATTTGTTTTGTAATTAGTTTTAGGTTGCATTAGATTAATCTAATATGAAAGATAACCACCTAGTAAATATAGTATAGGTATACCTCATTAGTTTACAAAACCCCTTGGTTGACAAATTAAATGATAGGGAAGTTTAGAAAAATCATTATAGTTGCATTCATTTTTAGTTGCATGATTAAAATCATGTTAAAATCATTTTCCATATTATTATTATTATTATTATTTATACTAATCTGTGTGTGCAATAGGAATTATCAACAAGTTGGAGCAATTCAAAGGTGATTAAGAATGTTCTTCTTTCTTTACTTCCTAATCACATTATCTAAGCAACTGGTATTTCATGCTTTGATTAATTTTAATGTACATTTTTTCTAACCTAAGCATGAATATATTTTTGATCATGTTACCCACATGGTTACACTGGAAATATGCATACATTTGATCAATTCTTCTATTTCCAATAGAGTAGAATAGGTGGTGTGATCTTTACGTTTTTTTTTTGTATGTTAGATTTCATTTTGTTTTCAATTTTTTTTTATTGGTGGTGTAGTAAGAGCCACCCATCTCATTGATAATTTGCAGGAGGTTGAATAAAGAGAAGGAAAAAAGGAGAACAAATAAAGTTTTGAGAGCCATGATTTGAATTTAGAAATCAAATCCTTGTGTTTTGTCTTTTAAATTTCGCATTCCAATTGAATAAATGGATTCAATATTGTTGAATATGCTCTCTTCTTGTGCTCTTTATGATTTGGAAGACTAGAATTTTGCAATAAAAATTGGAAAAGAAATCTAAATTCACAATCAAAAGTATAATTACAAGCCTTTAGAAAGCTCAAACAACCAAAATTATGCCTCCAATGGATCCAACACTATCAAAAACCTCTATTTTGATTCTTTTTTCACCTCATTTTGTTAAACATTGAGAAAGATATGATTGTTTTAAGATTCTACCCAATTCTGATGTTAATGAACCTACAAATTGACCCAAACCTGGTCGTACGCTTGGAAATCGGGAACAACGCACGAATCTAGCCTTCTTGACCAGTGGGAGTATTTTTAGGACAGTTAAAAACTCTCCCAAAGTCCGCGCTCGTGGTCATATTGAGTCGCATGAGACCAGGGCTAGGGCTTAGCCCCGACCCCTCCCCAAAAATGGTGTGCATTAATGTTTAAAAAGTGTTTTTGAGGGTTATATTAACAAGAAGTAGTATAGCGGAGTTGGTTAAGAGCTATTGTTCATGACAGCAAGTATTGGGTTTGATTCTCCAGAAGGCCATTTGACCTTTAATGTAATTTTGGCCACCACGAGGATGCCACGTGGCACTTCCTCATTGGGTCATCTCAATCACCTGTTGACAAAAACTTGCCATGTGTCAACCAACCAACCAATGACAAGTGTCAACCTCGCATTGGACGATGAGGTACAATCCATAGTCAACTTGCCACATCAGTGTACAGACCACTGACTGGGCGTACCTACAAACTCAAAATTTAAAGTTTTTTAGCTGTTTCATAAAACGATCAGAACACGATTTCGGGAGCATCCGAAGTCGTATTTCAATAAAATGAAGTGCATTGGATTTAAAACAATGAGATATACACTTTTGCGTTAGTTTCAAGTTGATCCAATAATTTTGAATTTTGAGCATTTTCTTGATCCACATGATCATGGACATGGGTGGAACACTAAATAAAAAGAAAAAACATAGTTACATACTTCAACCTACATTAAAATATTGCAAATATTAAAAATATAACTGCAATAATTAAAAAACCCACCATCTGAGTCTAATTGCAAATTGTAAAAGTGGCAAGGCAGTGCAGCGATCTATGTTTTTGGTAGCTGCAAAATCAATACAATTCAATAGCTTATACAAAATTGGTTTATGATCTATTATCGAAACATTAAGTGTATGGCGAATAGGTCTCAAGCTCAAAATTGGTAAGAAACAATTAAAAATGCATTTAATTTTTCTTGAATTTGTTTTATTAGTACTATTTCTAAGTTTTTTTTGTGTATATATTAGATGAAGAGAGACTGATCACCTTTCTCTCTCTTGATAGGCTTACATTCTACTGCAAAAAACAAGTGCTAAGTTTTTGCAGGTTCCAGGGCACAATGAAAGAAGATCACTATATGCATGAGAATACCAAGTTTCTTTCAGAAGAGCATGATCATTTCATGCCAAATCAAATCCATTACACCATTGTTATTAAACGAAATATCAATTTTACCAATACTACTCATTTTAAGCTTGCAGCCAATCCATAATTATCCATCTACCTACTACCAAAAACTCATTTCCTTTGCAATTGTCATACTTCCTTGCCTCATCTTCATTCACTATTAACCCAGAAATAAAAGTCATTAAGCTCCCTTACAATGTTGAGTCACCCCATTTTCCTCTTCATTCATGTCAAATAAACCTTGCTCCAATGCAAATTTTTCATTCATAGTCCTTCAAATTATTATTGTACACTCACGTTACATGACGGAGGATTCATTAAGGCCTTCCTTCTAACAAGTTTTGATCCATCGACTCCGACACATCATCTGGGATAAAAACTAGAGATATTTCAAGTACCTTGAGGCTTGCATGCCTTAATGGCAAACTCTCTCGCCAATAAATAATGAGAATACATCAATGTCCCCTGTTTGTCAGATTTTCTACGTGACTCGACTTCAACACATCTATTCATACCTAGTAAGATGTACTTAGGCATCTTGACTCTCATTGACATCAATGGTGAGTAGTATTGTGTTGGTTAATGACATTCATTAATGGTCAGTAATCCAACAATTTATTTTCTATGTTCGATATCGACACATCGATTCACATAGATAAGAATTATGCCATCGAGCGAGAACAAATGAAGACTACATGATTTCAACACTTTGTAGTAGGACTCAATTCAGCATCCATAGTAATAAAGATTCCAATCTCATCCTCAATTCATACTACCAAGGGAAAGAAGAAGCAGATCAGATCCTTTTACTTCATATTCCGCGATCCAGCAACAACAACCACACTCTTCTATATACATAACTTGTCCACTTTTTAGGTAAGTGAAGGTATGTAATTTTCTAATTTTTAATCATGTAATTCCTTAAATGCTAAAATTGTGATTATAGAAAACCCTCACCACATTCATGTTCATTCATATTCCCTTTCTCATTTGCAAGAAAACTGAAAACATGTTTAGTTGAGGGGGAGGGATATTCATTTTTCATGTCACATGTTGCATGTCACATTTCATTTCATCCTAACCAACATATTTTCCCAATAAACTATTATTTTATTTTGATTCCAAAAGTTTATATGTTTTGCGATGATCAATTGATGAACAAATTAAATGGCTGACAACAACTATGGGAATTCTAAATGTATTTAAAGTAATTTGATGCAAATAAGTATTGTTACACAAGAATCAATACTCGAAAATTTTGGTTGTCACACAAGAACCAACCATAAAAAATATGTTGCAATCAAATGATTTCAAAGTATACTTTGCAAAAAAAAAAAAGTTATCAAATGATATGATAATGCAAAGTTAAAAAATAATCAATACAAAGCCAAAGCTCATATAGAAGAAAAACATTTCAAGAAGATCAACTTATGATTAAGTAAATCAATGCAATAGTTGCATGAGGACATGCAACAACTTCAGTTGGGGGTATGTTGGGCCTCAAAAATGTCATCCACTTTCACCTTAATGTCAACTTTTTTACCCTCATTCCGTAACTCTGTAACTACATAACCCTACGTTAAGTAACCATTTTATTGATCATATGGGTTTAACATTATATTTTACAAAGTCATTTATTTTGAGTATTTTAAGTGAGTTTGTGATTAAATATTATAAAATTAACATGTTTTCATATATACATAAAAGTGGTATAAGTTTTGTGATATTGCAGGCCTACTTGGAGCTTCTAGAAGGGTCCTACTTGGCCTCCTAACTACAAAATCGAATTTCAAGTTCCAACTCATAAAGATTTTTGGAGTAATTATAGAAGACGAGGATAATTATCTATGCATATTCAAAGGAGAATAATCATGGATGAGAGGATTTTGAGAGGATATGTATCTCACATTTTTAGGAGATTGGTTGTAACCACATGAGATAATTGTGGATTTAGGAGAGATTTGAGGGATCTGCATTTATTGATCAATCATCCTCAGTTTTTGTATAAATGGGGGTGCATCCTTCAAAGGAACCCATCTATCTATCTATGTGTTCTATTCTTACAATCAATAAAATAGTTCAGTCCAAGATTCTCCAACATATTGTTACTTTGAAGATGTGATGGTAGTTTGGTGTGTTTGCTGAAGAATGGAGGCCCCCCATAACTACAGTTTGCACATCTTTGTACATTGGTAACATATTATAGTTTTATTATTTCATTTCTTTTCATGCAAGTGTGTTTTTACTTTTAGCAAGTGTGTTTCCATTTCATGCAAGTGTTATTTTACTTTCAGCAGGTGTGATTTACTTCCAAGCAAGTGTGATTTACTTTATGTAAGTGTGATTTCAATTGATTTATGTTTGATTTCAATTTGGTTTCATTTTGATTGATTTAATTTATTTTGTAATTAGTTTTAGATTGCATTAGATTAATCTAATCTAAAAAATAACCACCTAGTACATATAGAACAGGTATACCTTATTAGTTTACAAAACCACTGGGTTGACAAATTAAATGACAGGGATTTAAATAACCATTAAATCACCAAACAAGTGGTTATACACTCTCATTCTCATGCCTATTCATAGTGCATTTGGATGCTCGGTTAGGGTTTACTTTTCCACTGGATGGGATGAGTGGTGCAACCAACATAATGTTTAATGAATATTCAATTTTTTTTTTCTCCTCAACTGTGAGGAGTTATAAGTCATGCCAATATTGTTGGAAAGGTCTCGAAATAAGATTTTCAACCACATATACTATTGTCCTATTTGATTGAGGTAATTGGAGTAAAAATATCTTCAAATATAGGGTATTCAAATGAGGTGTGCTTGTACTTTGGTTGGGTCATCTTGACACAAATTTCATATCTCCTCATTCCTATGGAATTAGAGGCAGTGCCATATACCGTTGGAAAGGTCTCAAAATATGCTATTTGACTATGTAATTTTCTCTTTCGTTTGGATAAACTTTGTCATAAATAACAACCATTGTCAATCCTTGGCATCCCAAAAATTTTCATAGACAAATTGATGTTTTCTAGGGTATTCGTCACCCTTATAGAGGGAAATTTGACATAATCCCATGTTTTTTTTCTTTTATGGAGGATATTGTGTTGAAATATCTTGAATTGGAGTCGATTCAATTGGAGCATTTTGTTTTATTGACTCGCTCTATTTTCATGTCAATTTCTACTTTGACATAGAATTTTTGTATATTTTTTATTGTAAGGTTGCACTTTTCACTTTCAACTTTGACACTCAAAGATGTTGGTGGGATATCATCGTTTTGACATGCTTTGTCTAAATATTTGATGATCTGGTTTGTATTGGGATGCGATGGTTTTCATCTCGCCTTGATTCATCTTCTTTAGTAGTAACTAATTTCAACAGGGGAATATGGAGAATTATGTCGTCATTTTCCTCATTATTTACCCAAGTCTAATAGACTACTAGGATTTTTGTTAAGAGAATATATTTTAGGTTTCCTTGGTCATATCTTCTATACCAAATCAAGGAGGTTTCTTAATCGATATGGAGCCTCATTTAGGAAGGGACTTGCTATAATTTCTACAGGGGGATCATAGTATCATTTGTTTAGAGTTTTCAACTTCCATACTATCTACATTCCTTCTTGGACTAAGGCTTAATTGTAGAATATCACTTCTTGTCAGAGCCATTGGGTCTATGCCTCTCTAATTTGGGTGCTCATTGGCATCCTTAAATGAGTCTTGGGCATCCATGATATGTTGTTCCATAATTTTCTTCTGGTTTAAATTCTGAAGGCTTCTTTCCTCATTCATCTCTTGTCATTTTTTCTGCCTTTTTTTGTGTTCAATTTCTTGAAGGTGGGTCAATAATTTATATTGTTGCATTTTCCATTGGGATTTTATCTCATACTCTTCATCAAGATTATACCCTTATACTTTTCCAATTGATTGTCTTCCTCTCATGTTAGCTCCTTGTTGATGGTCAATAATGACCACTCATCAATAGGAAGAGACAAACCATACCAAGGTTCTTTAATAACCCAAGATGTTTGGTATGGATGTTCCTAATGGTATTAAGGCTCCATCAGCCATATAATCCCTTCTATTTAAAGAAATAAATCATTCACGTACTCCTAGGTATCCTAAGTGAATATATACACTAGTTAGGGGTTAAAGGTAGTGTACAAATATACATGTAATAGGATTACCAGAAGAGAAACACTAACTGATGTGTAATGTTGAAAATATTAAATGAATACTTTAAATTTTATACAAACGAATATTTTTGAATAATTAAAACTGACTTTTAATGCGACAATAATTAAATAAAAATGAAAAAGGACAAAGCTATAATTGTTGTTTTTTAAACAAACATAAATAAATTATGATTTGATTTAAATAATTTTACATTAAAAATCATAAAACAAGATATAGAAATATTATCTATTATTATTATTATTATATCTTGTACAAGATTACTTTGTTAGTAACATACCTGTTCTACCTTCTTGTTAAAATAATGATTCATTTGATATCATATAAAAATTCGTTTATAGAACATGAAAGACAAAAAATAGATGAAGAAAGTAAAACAGTTTGTGTCTAGTTCTCTTTGCATAAAAGAACATATATATAACTGTTAAAAAGTGAAACTAGGGGCCAATTCCTCTTCTTAGAAGCCCCACGTTTAATGGCTCATCACTCCATTAGATCACCCTTGATGGAATCTTCCTTCACCTAAAAAATCATAATTTTTGGACACCTACAAATGCCCTTTCTTTAATTCGACCTCATTTTCTTCTACAAGTTGAGCCCTTTGGTGAAAAGACATGTCAATTCGACCCCATGTCAATCACTATAAATACACCATAAGGCCTCCTCATTTTGGCATCTCATCTCACACATTTTTCTTCTCTTTTTAGGTTGGATAGCCCTGAAAATTACAAGAGTTTCTTCACACGTCCAAGGAAGAAGGAGGATGAAATTATAAGTGTCTGAAATATGAATTGTTCTACAATTTTGACCAACTTTGACTAGTGTTGACTTTAATTTTTTGAGAATATTTTATCTTCAATATTTTGGGCATATATTTTTCTGGTGAGGCCGCATCTTTTGGCACAAATTCCAAGGATATATGGGCAAGTTGATTAGTGTTGACCATAGGCTGGACTGCAGACTTTGACCACATGTTTCCTGGTGGTTTATGTCTCCTTTGACCACAAAATTCTAGACTATTTTGATTCTCCTTTGACTATCTTGCGAGACCACACTAATTGACCGTTTGATCAATTTGTTTGGAGGATGTTTGATTGGGATTTAACCTAGTTTGACTGGACTAGTTATGGCATATTGACTATATTGTATGATCTCATAATTGTAGACTTTGATAGATCAATTTGGACTTCTTGTTTTGAATATTCGTTGGTCAATATTGTACTAAATTGTATCTTCTCTCTTTGCTGAACTTTTGACATTAATCAATAAGAAAGATTGGTTGGGTTTTCCCCCTTATGGAATTTTCCCCTAGCATTAGCCTAAATTTCTATGTTCATTGTCTTGGCTTGTCTTCTTATGCATATTGTTGTTTATGTTTTATCTAAAATTACTGTAAATGATGTTCTAAAGTAAATTATAAGTGACTGTTACTGAAATCTATTGTGATTGCTATTGGAATATGAAGTGGAATTGCTATTGGGTGCATAATAGGTTGAAGTAATTGTTGCAAGCATAAAACATACCATAAAAATTAAGATGGTATCTCAGTTAAGGTGAAGAAAAATCTCAAGAAATAAGTAAGAAATCACTGTTGGAATTCTTGCTGCTACTAAACAAGGATTGTTGGACAAATCTCCATTGTTGCTACCTCTTATTTCAAGACTGAGGATAAGCTCAATGAAAAATCATATTATCATTCTTGGAAGATGACTCTTGATTTGACCTTGGAAGAACATGAAATGTTGGATTATGTGCAAAGGAAGGTGGTGGATCCTCCTTCAAATGCACCTGATGCTACTATAATGAAGTATAGAAAAGGTGACGTAAAATCTATGAAAATCTTAGTTGACTCCATTCAAAAGATTTTAAACTCTTATATTTCTGATTTGGGAACTTCTAAGGAAATGTATGATAAGTTGTTAGGGATGTTTGAAGTCAACAATTCAAATAAAATCTTCTTTCTGAAGAACAAGTTAAGGGATATCAAGATGGAAAAAGGGGAGTCTATACAAGCTTATTTCATGAGAATAACTCAACTAAAAAATGATCTACTTTCTATTCGAGAAGTTACTGCTGACATGGAACTCACCCTCATTTCTCTTGGAGGTATTTTAAGGCCATGGGAAACATTTGTCACCACCATTCTCAATAATGACAATATACTTGGTTTTGATGAGTTATTGGCTCGATACACTCAAGAGGAAATATGGATGATGGAAAGAGATGAGTATTTCAATGTGCTAGGTCCCTATAATACTAGTGATTCCCCCATTACTATTGTCACTGTATCCCTTATTGTTATTATTGTGCTCCTGTTGTCCCCATATTGTTATTAGTGTGCCCCATAGAAACCCACTATTGTTATTGTTGTTCTCTTATGCTATTATTGTTAGGTCGACTTGATTATATTGTGACCCCTTAGACTCCTATATATAGAAGGGAGGTTTAGTCATTTGTATCATCCACAAATTGTTAATTTGTGTAATAAAGGAGGTTGTCCCCTCGAAGACCCTGAATTCTAAGGCATTGATCTATCTTTTCTATCTTTTTGTGAGCTGGTTTCCTAACATTTGGTATCACAGCTTTGGATTCTAGGGTTTCATTGCTCCAAATAGGCCATCGTGGAATTTTCTCTATAACTATTTTTCTGCAATGTTTCAAAAGCTAAAACACAAACCTGTTTCAGCTGAAATGGTTCTAAACTTCGGGTCCAAATTTGAGATCTTGCCTCACTATATTTTCAGAGATATGATCCGAGGAAGTTAGGGTTTTTGCAGACTTCTGAATTACATTCCAAACAAGTGACTCAGGGAAAATTATCATACTTTTGTTCTGAGAATCAGATTGAAATTTCATAAGAAGTTTCAGAAAGAGGATGGCCTTTAGTTTTCTGTATATCAGTTTCAGGTACTAAAGTCAAAACAGTGACACATGGCACTTCGTACAATTTTTCTCTACTGAACTAGTCTATAATAAGGTCACCATGGGAGATTTGACATAACATTTCCTTGGAGAATCCAATCTTGATTAGACTTGTGGGGTTAGAAAGAGGACTCAAAGGGCTACTGTAGGACATGAGTTTAGATATTTGAGATAAGCAGTTACAGAGGTACAATAGATTCAATATCAAGCTCTTACAAAGTGAAAAAAAAAGTGTGTAGTTTTTTTTTTAAATTTTGCATAAGATTGGTTTGAAAAATTAGTATGAAGCAATTCAAAGGGAATAGTGAAGAATTATTAGCATTAATTGATGCCCCGAAGAAAGAAAATGGAAACACTTAGTAAGAAACCTAAAAGCTCTAGAATGACTCGTGAAGAAGAGGAAGAAATACAACATGATATAACAAAATTACAAGACCAAGTACAACAAATTTCACTCTCAAAAAAGGTAACTGAAGCCAATATGAATGGCATGGAAGCTAATACTAATGGCATGTAAGTTAAGATGGATGGCATGGATGTTAAGATGAATGGAATGGACGCTAAGATGGAAGAATTGAAGATAAATTTGAATAAGTTGCTACAAGAAATGGTTACTATTGGTGAAAGGGTAGTAAAAGAAACTCATGATGAGAAAAAAAGAAATGTTAATCATGATTTCATAGACTCTAATGTTGGATTGAAGACCCACCATGTT
>APFE030318485.1:73709-158339 GCA_000404065.3 Pinus taeda | reverse complement strand
ACTCATGACGGTCATTATGAATTTTTGGTCATGCCTTTTGGCCTTACCAATGCACCTTCTAGATTTCAAGGTTAGATGAATTCCATTTTCAAATCCTTCCTTAGAAAATTTTTGTTAGTATTTTTTGATGATATACTAATCTATAGCAAGTCTTGGAAGGATCACGTTCAACATGTTGACATGATGATCAAAATATTGTAGGAGAAATAATTATATACAAAAATATCCAAATGTTTCTTTTGAGTACAAGAGGTGGAATATTTGGGTCATATTGTATCTCAAGAAGGTGTTAAGGTAGACCCTAGCAAAATTAAAGCCATTAAGGAATGGAAAATCCCCACATCCATAAAGCATCTGCAAGGATTTCTCAGTTGACAGGGTATTATTGCAATTTTGTTAAGAATTATGGGAGAATAGCAGCACCTCTAACAACATTATCGAATTAAGATGCATTTTCATGGACTCCAAAAGCAACAAAGGCCTTCGAACATCTTAAAGAGGCAATGTGCCAAGCACGGGTCTTAGTTATGCTGGACTTCACAAAAACATTTATTGTGGAATGTGATGCTTCAAGAAATGGAATTGGTGCTGTTTTAATGCAAGATGAAAGACCTATTGCATTTGAAAGTCATCCAATTAAAGGAAAGCATTTACACAAATCTATTTGTCAGAAGGAAATGTTGGCAATACTGAAGGCACTTAAGAAATGACGACCTTACCTAATGGGAAGACACTTCAAGATAAACATGGATCATGATACTCTTAAATACTTTTTAGAACAAAGATTATCCTCTGAAGAGCAACAAAAATGGGTCACAAAAATATTGGGTTGTGACTTTGAAATCATCTACAAAAAAAGGAATCAAAATGTTGTGGTAGATGCACTCTCAAGAAAGGATGAGGATGTGGAAGCATTGTTGTGCGCCATTTCTATTATCCAACCAAATTGGATAAACGAAGCAAGGGATGAATGGAAGAATGAGGAAGAAGTGTGGGCACTCATTCAAAAGTTACAACAAGATCCTAGTATATCTAATACATTTAGCTGGAAAAATGATTCATTATGGTACAAAGATCGCTTACAACTATGTAAGAATTCCCAAATCAAACAAAATATTCTTATGGAATTGCACGCTTCTCCCTTCGGAGGGCACTCAGGATTTTTAAAAACTTACAACAAGGTTAAAAAGGAATTTTTTTGGGATGGCCTTAAATCGGATATTCAAAATTTTGTGGCGGAGTGTTTGGTTTGCCAACAAAATAAAGTTGAAACAATTAAGACCCCAGGTCTATTACAACCTTTATCCATTCCAAGCCAACATTGGGAGGAGGTTTCAATGGATTTTATCATAGGTTTAACCAAGTCCGAAGGAAAGAGTGTCATCATGGTGGTAGTTGATAGAATTACCAAGTATGCTCACTTTTGTGCATTATCACATCCATTTAAAGCCAATACATTTTCTACTATATTTATGGAAACAATTCAAAAGATACATGGAAACCCAAAGATTATTGTAAGCAACATAGATCCCATTTTCACTAGAAATTTTTGGACATCATTATTTTCTTGTATTGGTACTCAGTTAGCTCATAGCTCATCTTATCATCCTCAATATGATGGGAAAACTGAGATAGTAAACAAACGTTTGGAAGGATATATTTGTTGCTTTGTATCTGATAAACAGACATAATGGGTCAAATGGTTTCCTCTGGCTGAATGGTGGTATAACACTTCCTTCCATATTGCAGCAAAAATGACCCCATTTATGGCATTATGGATATCATCCACCATCCATCACATCATATTTAAGAGAAAATTATAAGGTTCAAGCAGTGGAACATCACATCGAGCATCAACAAGAAGTTATCCAACTCTTAAAGGATAACCTCACATTGGTGTAGAATAGAATGAAACAACATGCATATCAACATCGCAGTGAAAGAAGTTTTGGTGTAGGTGATTGGGTATTCCTACGGCTACAACTATATAAAAAAATGTAATTATCACCAAACTATTATGGTCCATACAAGGTGTTGCAAAACATTAGTACTATGGCATACAAATTGGAACTTCTTGCAGCTTCCCGAGTGCACCCAATTTTCCATGTTTCATGTTTAAAGAAGGTTATATGTGACACGCTCCGTGTTCAAACAATATTGCCAAAACTTGAAGAGGAAGGAAAAATCGTATTGGAACCGGCAACAGTCACAGAAACAAGAACTCAACAGCTACAAAATCGATCAATTTCGAAATATTTCATCAAGTAGAAGAACTTATTTGCTAAAGATTCCACATGGGAGGATGAGAATTTTATACAAAATCATCCCTAACTACTCAAGTTTTGAGGACAACACTTTTCAGAAGGAGAGGGACAAGTTAGGTCCCTATAATACTAGTGATTCCCCCATTACTATTGTCATTGTATCCCTTATTGTTATTAGTGTGCCCCATAGAAACCCACTATTATTATTGTTGTGCCCTTATGTTATTATTGTTATGCCGGCTTGAATTATATTGTGACCCCTTAGACTCCTATATATAGAAGGGAGGTTTAGTCATTTGTATCATCCAAGAATTGTTCAGTTGTGTAATGTAAAGGAGGTTTCCCCCTTGAAGAGGCTGAATTTTAAGGCGTTGATCTATATTTTCTATGTTTTTGTGATTTGGTTTCCTATCAAAATGGAGGTGAACCTACTTCTTTCTATACACATGCTAGAAGGAGAAATTTTGTTGGTAAACCTAATTTAAGAAATCAGGGTCAATGATAGAAGAATGGATTCAAAGGAAAAGGCAAAGGAAGATGCTTCAATTGCAACAAGTTTGGTCACTATGCTATAAGCCCCTCCTTTGATGGCTCATCACTCCATTAGATCACCCTTGATGGAATCTCCTTTCACCTCAAATATTAGAATTTTTGGACACCTACAAATGCCCTTTCTTCAAGTCAGCCTCATCTACTTCTACAAGCCATCCCATTTGGTGACAAGACATGTCCCTTCGCCCCCACATCAATTAATATAAATACACCATAAGGCCTCCTCATTTTGGCATTTCATCTCACACATTTTTTTTCTCTTTCTGGGTTCAATAACTTTGAAAATTACATGAGTTTCTTCACATGTGCAAGGAAGAAGGAGGACGAAATTATAGGTGGCCGAAAATCTGAGCTATTATGTAACTTTGACTAGTGTTGAATTTGACTTTTTGAGAAAAATTTGACTTAGATCTTTGGGACATGTATTTGTCTGGTGAGGCCACATCTTTTGGCACAAATTCTGAGGATTTCTAGGCAGGCTAACCAAGGTTGACATTAGGCTAGACCACAAAATTTGACCACAAGTTGGCTGGTGGTTTCTCTCTCCTTTGAACGCAAAATTCTAGACTATTTTGACCCTCCTTTGAATATCTTGGGACGCTTCACTGATTGGTTATTTGATAAATTTATTTGGAGGTTGTTTGATTGGGATTTGACCTAGTTTGACTTGACTGGTTAGGGAATATTGGTTGTTGTTGACTAATATCAGAGTTGCAGACTTTGAAAAATCAATTTGGGCTTCTTGTTTTGAATATTTGTTGGTCATAATTGTACTAAATTGGATCTTTTGTCTCTGCTAAACATTTGATATTAATCAATAAGAAAAATTCATTGGGTTTTCCCCCTTGTGGGGTTTTTCCCTGACATTAGACTAAATTTTTGTGTTCATTATCTTGGCTTGTCTTCTTGTGCATATTATTGATGATGATATATCTACAATTATTGTTAATGATGATCTAAAGTAATAGAACCAATTAAGATGAACAGAAAAATAATAATCGTTAACACCAACTCTCTTAGTAAAAGTCGAATGAGTGATGTTGCTTAAATCCGATTATGTAACTACCATATTTGAAATTAACAAAATATATTTGGTACCTTTCATATTAATGAAAATATAGAAAAAACCATTGACCTGAACATTACTCATTTGGATGCGGTAAAAATGTGTAGATCAAACATAATTATCACATTAATACTATAAGATTTAATAAGAATTTGTTTATCGGTGACCTGTAACTTTTCCTTGAGTTCAATAATCTTTATCATGTTGTTTTGTGAGAGACTTATTTTTTAGCTTTAATTTTCTATTTTCTTCTTGTAATTGATTAAATTAATTTTTTAGGTAAGGGACAACGATCAAATACTTCTCTTTCTAGAACTAGCTTTGCAGGCATTTGCGAGAATATTTGTGATTTTCAAAACCATTGTCTAATCCAAATGGAACTTTGTGATTAGATTTACTAAATACAAAGTTATCCTCATAATCTTTGACATGATCAACTTCTCTTTTTCTTATTCATGTGGAGGTCCCTCAGGAACATCTATATGGAAAGTTGGGGCTATTTTATTTTTATTTCTATTTCTTTTGGCTCAATAAATTTGTCTAGAAAATTGTTTACTTCTAACTTGGGATGAAGTGTTTATATGATTCTCACATTCGACTATTTCGTTTGTAGGTTCATGTTGGTTAAAATACACAACCATTTTGTTCAGACTCGAAATCAACTATGAGAGTGGGATCATGGCTTTTCCCTACAAAATTGACCTTAATCCTTTTGGCCAGACTACAAGTAATTGATATGAAATCTGAATCTTCATGGCCTTCGTTTTTCCCATTCGACATATCCAAACGAGACTAGAACCTAGGGTTTTTAGGAATTGGTCACTAAGGAGGAGGATAAGCAAGGGTTTCTATGGAATTTTCATGCAAACCCTCGTCGATTTCTTCAACCTGTGGAAAAATGTTTTCCCCACAATTTTTTGTAGTTTTGACGAAATTATTCCTAAAGAGAAAAATTTCCCAAGTGTCCCCCAACTAGGTCAACCAAAATTCTACCAAAATTTGAATTATGACATAATGAAATAAACTCCTGTATGGATTCTTAAAACCCCTTTGATAGAATTTAGATATTTTTGTAAGAGTTTTATGAAAATAGTAAAGCGAGATTCAACTTTCAACCAAAAAACACCATGAGAAACCGAAAATGATAATAAAACACAAAATCATAGCGACCCTCACATGTTATATATCGTTTGGCACTTAGAAAAAAGTCATGCCATTTAGGTTTTAATGAGTCCGCGGGCATACCTTTCACATTATAAACTATTTTCTTGGAGACAAAGATTTTTTCCCAAAGAATGTTTCTAACTAGACAATTCTTGGACCATTTTTCACCACTTGTAGGTAGTTTCATAGCATTAACAATAGAATCCTTGTTCACCGGAATTTCCACATCCCCAAGTCATACATCCTTTCCATTGTAGGTTTCAATGAATGCCTTCACCACTTCAACATTGTGCCATCAGAATAACTGTATGAAATCCCACCAACCTACTTGTTTGAACAAAGCTAGATATTCATCATAGGCCTTTACTCAAATGGGTTCGTCTCTTACAAATTGGGCCATTGAAAGTGTTCCCAAATTATTCGTAAGAGGATGGGAAGGGATTCAACCATATTTTTGATAATGAAATGATAGAACAAATGGATAGGGTTTGGGTAGGATGAAATTAAAAAAAACAACATACCATAGACCTCTATAAAGAAACCAGAGCAAGGTTTCGAATGGGTGCAACAATGGTGGCATAATGAGTCAAATAGGTTTTAGATATGAGGTGGTTTGAAATGATAGGGAGAGTGGAGTACCAATAGTATAAGGCCAAAAAAATGGTGGTTCTGAAACATGACCAAACAAATCAAATCTCAAGATTTTTCACGGTAACCTAATCCACATGTTGGGTGCACAATAAGCCACGTATACCACCATTGCCACATAACCATGGATACCAATCGAAATATTAATCACCAACCTTATCACATATTGAATGCTCCATTCATGACATGATTTTTCATTATTATGGTTCAAGAACATAGCTTTTGGAAGGATCAAACGTTAAAATGACATAAACAACCCACATTCCAATAAAATGATTCATTAATCCATAGGTTAAAATTAAATAGGGTTTAATCCATGGTTTGAAAGGGTCAAGAAAACATAACTATGAAATCAACATTTGATAAGATCCATGTGACATATGAATTATGTAAGTTATTTATCAAGGGATCAATCCCTACGAATGTTATGACTAAGAAATAATTGTATCCATGTAACATAAAGGAAATGAAAACAAACATGTTTTCAATCTTTCAAGAAAACATAAGGACAAAACCTAACTTCTATATAATTTATATTAACATTAGGAATTCCAATAGGTCTATCGATTAAAGATAATCATGATGAAAATGAAACATAGAGCCAATGCCACAAAATTTGTTCATAAGCTCAAACCAAGGCTCAAGCAAATAGTCAACAAGAAACAAAGACTTCTAACATCTATCAATAGATCAAACAACTAGTAAGAAAGAAAAAATAATGTTCAAGAACAATAAGACAATCAAAAAATTTAAAAGGTAAATATAAGCAAAAGGTGGCCTATATCATTTAGAAAAATGGTAGGGATATGGAAACTCACTGGGTGAAGAAATTATCTCTGCTAATACAAGGAAAGTAAAGATAAGATGCTTAGGTTGAACATACCAAAATATCTTCATATATGATTTATATAACAATAATGTAATCATGTTGTCAACAATTTTTTTGTATAATCATTATCATGATCAAGAAACTGATAGAAGGAAATGTGTCTGATTAATTTTGGAGTAACAATAAAATTCAGTAGTAATAAATATTAGGAAATGTATGGTTAACCAAGTACATGATGGTCTAAAAAATAACTTCAGTACCATGGGCATGGCCACTATTTCCAACAAACATTTATAGCCTCGACAGGGATACCCTTTAACAATTTTTTGGATTCTTCTATCCCATATGTTAGAATTTTACATTTTTTCAATTCAAGGATTGAACTAAAGGCCATTATTCTAGCTTGGTAACTAGCTATTTAAGATTTCATTCACAAAAGGAATGAGCAGGTTGGATCATGATGAGACCTCCCGTCCTTCAGTTATGAAACTAAAAGCCACTACCTTGGCTTGGTGACCATATATGGTAATGATATTCTGTAAGAATTCATGATCATGGTAGGCTGACTCGTAATGCGACCTCCTATCCTTTAACTAATGCTTATGCATAAAAATCATTTTCCACAAAATTTCACAAAAAATACTTGTAGAAAAAAGGGAAGGTGGTCTGAAATAATCCTTAAGAGAAAGGATGGCATGAGAAGGTTACCATGACCACCATCTCATTGGTTAATCATTATTTTTGAAAATAATGATTATTGTAAAAGAAAAATCCCGCTGAAATATTCATTCTTCAAGATTGAAAGAAAAAGTTTCAAAATTGATGACAATGGTATACAAATAATTTCTAGCAGATATGATAACAAATTACTAAAATATTCAATATAAGAGACATATTTTTACTAAAAATACTTCCTATAATAGAAGGTTTTAGACATAAATGGTTCTTTCTGCAGTGACTCTAATAAACACAACTAACAAAAATCAAGCTCAATCACACAAAATCAAACAAAATGAAAAAGAAAAAATTAACTCAAACAAAGCGAATCAAACTAAAATGAAACATACAACAAGATGAAATACAATATTTACAGAGAAGAATTCCCCACAGGGAATCAAGAAAAATAACTTCTTAGAAGTTTCATATTGAATGGAAGGGATTCAGATTGCCCCTCAAAAGTTTGCAACCAAAATGTACTAGGCCAAATATTTTCTGTAATAATGAAAGGCCCTAGCCACAACTTTTAAAACTTTGTATGCTATCCCTTTTCCTCATGCATTTTATTCGATTTAAGTACTAACTATCCTAGTTCAAAGTTCCTATCAGAGGAGGATTTATCATCAATGTTTGATAGTTTGTTGAGGTACATCAAACCTCTTCTTAGATTTCTCTCTTTCTTCTTCTAAATTAAGTAGGGAATTGATTCTATTTTGCATTAAAGGACATTTAATTTCTTGTACTTTTTTGGACAACTGAAGTGAAGGTAAAAATATGTTAGGAGGAAGCATGGATTCCCTCCCATACACTAGGAAAAATGCAAAGTTTCCAATGGCAGATTTTTGGGTAACCCTATAAGTGGATAATGCATTAAACAAGGTGGTGTGCCAATTCTTCTGATGATCATAAATCATTCTTTCAAGATCTTAATCAAATTCTTATTTGTAGATTCAACAAGCCCATTACTTCGAGGGTAGTAGTTTGTTGAATATATATTTTTGATCACTTTTTCAAGAGAAAAAGTATTCAAATCAAGAGAAAATAAATATGATACATTATAAAAAATAAATAATTCTGAAACACCAAATCGAGTGATGATGTTTGTTTCAAGAAATGATATTATCTTGTTTTGTATTTACCACTCGAAGAGGAGATGCCTCTACGAATCTTGTACAATAATTTGCTACTGTTATAATAAATTTATGCTGGAGAGATGAGGTAGGATTCATAGGACCAACTATGTCTAAGCCCCATTGTTAAAATGAAGCATCGACTATTATGAGATGTAGGGAAAAGATAAGTTTATTAACTCTACCAATATATTTTTCGCAGATTTCGCACTTTTAGGTGAGGGCGTGGTAATCCATAAATAGAGTTGGCCAATAATAGCCAACCCTTAACACCTTATGTGTGGTGGTTTATCCACCAAAATGGCCACCAACAGGCCCAAAATGCAATTCATTTGTTTTTTTTTTAGAATATTCATGTTCTAAACAATAGAGTAAAACATCATAATTTTTTCAGAAGAGAATATTGTTTGTCAGCTGGAAAGGAGATGATTTAATCTAAGTGATCTTCTTTTGTTTGCATCAAGGTGTGGGGGAGTTGTACCATGCATCATAAATGATTTAATGTTAGTATATCATGAATCGTAGTTAGATGAAATGCATGACATTTCATTCTAAACAAAAACGTCATTGTTTAAACATGAATCTTTAGTGGACGAATTAACAAAGTCGACAACTAGCTTATAGAGACCTTTACCTATAAAAATTTGTGTAGGTTTGATTTCAAGGTCATAATCCTGAAGAGTTGTCATCCAATGTCCTCTTTTCTCACCAAGTTCTTTTTGAACTAGCAGGTTCTCACTTCCATGTAAGGGACAATAACTTTAGTTTTAGACTTCAACATGCAAGGCCTGAAATGTTTCATTGCCTTAAAGGCAACGAATGATTTTTTTCAACTATTGAATAGTTCAGTTCTTCCCCTTTAAAAGAAGAGCTCATGAAGGAAATATGAATTTCATCTTTTTTTTTTGTTCTTCTAGGTTAGAACAACAACATATGTAGTGTTAGAAGCAAAGGTGTACAAATTCAAGTCCTTGGTAAAATCACGACTCATCAAAGCAAGAGCTTCAAAGATGTCTTTCTTGATTGTTTGGAAGGATTCCTTTTATTTATCACCCCACTTAAATACATAGTTCTTTTTGAGAAAATTTTGTAGGGGTTTCACTATCTTTGAAAAACTCGGAATAAATCTCCTAATAAAATTAACTTTTCTAAGAAAGGTTTGCATTCCTTTTTAGAAGTAGGATGAGATAAAATGGGAATGGCTTGTGTTATCTATGGGTCTATCATCATTCCATTTTTAGACACAACAAAGCCAAGTAATTTTCCCTCAGTAACAACAAAAACAAACTTTTTGGGGTTAATGATGCCAAATTTTCTGCATCTTTCAAAAACGTTTCTCAAGTGAGATTAGTGGTTAGATATCTTCTCGGAATTCATAGTAACATCATCCAAATAGATGATAACTAATTATTTAATTAATCCATGAAAGTAAATATCCATTTCCCTTTGGAAATTTTCCCCATAATTAATCAGTCTGAAAGGAATCTTCCTATAAGCGAAGGTATTCCATGGAGTCCTAAAGGTGGTTTTGAGTTGATCAGTAGGGGAAAGCATAACTTGTTTATAGGCTGAAAAACCATCTAATAGAGACAACATTTCAAAGCCAAAACACATTGCAAGATTTGATCCATGGGTGAGACAAGATAATTACCCTTATCAAAGGATTTTTTTAGATTAGAAAATTGACACACAACTAAATATCTTTGTTCTTTTTTCTCATAGGCACCAAATTGGCAACCCACTAAGTATGATGGACATGGAAAACTATTTAGTTGCTAGAATTTTATTTAACCCGCGTTTTACAATAGGTTCTAAACTAGGGTGCATCTTCCTCAATTTCTATTGAAAGGGTTTCATATGAGGTTTCATTTGAATGACATGTTGCATGACATTGGGATCAAAATTTTTCATATCATCTTATGTCCAAGTGAATACATGCTTGTATTCTTTGAACAAATGAATGAAATATTATTTTTATTTTAGGGTACAATCAATCCCTAAATTAATGTTATGGGGATTATCTAGGGTTCCCAAATTAATAATTTCATAACGCATGTATGAACTGTTAGTTTTACAATTAAAAACCTATTTGAATTTATCATGCAAATCATACAAGTTTTCCAATCTAACAATATATTTGGGAATATAGTTTACCAAATCAAACACTTCTTCAACTGACCGTTATTTATGAGTTTCTAAAACTTGAACTGTTAGTTTTACAATTAAAAACCTATTTGAATTTATCATGCAAATCATACAAGTTTTCCAATCTAACAATATATTTGGGAATATAGCTTACCAAATCAAACACTTCTTCAACTGACCGTTATTTATGAGTTTCTAAAACTTGACAAAGATTTTCATCATGAGTGATTTCGTTAACTACCACATCTTGGAAGCTATATTCCATATGAAGGAATTTGATGATATATTGGTCATTATCAAAGACACGCCAATTAGTCATTTTTTGAGGAATGGATGGTATAAAAATCAACTAAATAAAAAATGATTCAAGTTTACAACCTTCAACAAGGATCAATATTTGCTAGTAAATCTACTTTTTGATTGCTAGATCTAGGAATGGAAGTAATAATAAAAGCTCAAAAATTAGAAATAAAATTCCATAGATCAGTCTGGTGGTCTATTAAATGAGCATAAATACACTGAAAAGAATCTCTTACTTATCTAACTATAATCTCAGAATCACAAAATATAATCAAAATTTTAACAGTTAGATCAATGACTTTTCTAAGCCCTTGGATGAGAACTTCCTACTCTGTTATTATTACAATTAAATTCTAATGTAAAAGCAAGGCAAATTTTGTTTCCCTTTGGTCAAGTAACAAGAAACTGACACCAACACCTTCGTTTGACTTAAATCCATCCAAGTACAAAGACCACACTTCATCATCATTATTTTTAATAGTTTTGGCATCAATTGAAGTTTTATTTGGCGTGAACATCTTAGTATAGGATGGAAGCTAAGATTGCCATTGTAAATCTGAAAAAATAGAAACATCAGCATACAAATTACCAAAAAATGAATCAAAGCTTTCCACAAGAGAGTCATTTAGAAGTATGGGATCATTACGATCATTGAGATCGGTAACAATATGTTGCATATGCCCTTCTCTGTTAACCCTTATTTTATTTGGTTTACCTTTCCAGGCCAACCATAAATGTGACCAACCAGTTGCGAAATAACCTTTGATACGTTATGACCAATCTCCACTTAAGATTAAACCATTAGCAAAAACAATGTTTATTATCTGATGAATCCTATGGTCCGAAGATAATCTAATGTGGAAATCATTTAATTCTCCCACTACGTTAACATTTGTCTGGTCAAGCTGGATAATTTTGACTTTAGATGGCTTAATCCACATTAACTTTCTTAGCGCATGACGTTGGAGGAAGCTCCAGATTCAATCATATAGTTATGTACACTCCTATTATAAATCTAAAAAATAAGTAAGGAGGAACATTAGCCTTAATTGTCTGAGTGGGGAACTATTCGATGTATATTTTTTAATAGTGACTGTATCTGTCCCACTTTTATCCAAATTTTCCAGTTCATTATTTGGAACAATCGTTTTCTTACCAGAAAGTTCAACTAGAGTACGTTGAACTTTTTGTTGCATCATAGGAATTTTCAGCAACTCAAAAAATGAAATATTGGCTTTCAACCTTTTTAAATCCTTAATAAGATGATACTCTAAATCTAGGACAACAATATTTTTGGAAGATTTTACCTATTTCTTTCACATTTTTTTTCCTTTAATAGTGGTAGATGGACGGGGATCATTAGAATTTTTTTTACTGCGAGTATTGTAAGGATGATGATTTACAAAAATAGTTTCATGGTCTTCTTCAAACATATTATAAGCTAGATCATGAGAGTGACCCATAATAGGATGATGTTCTTCATCATTGTTCACATCTGTTTCTTCCTCATCTTGACCTAGTTCATTTATTTTTCCACTAGAGTATGAGTCAGTACATGATATAAGTTCTTGAAGAATATTATCAAGTCCTTAAGCACCTAATTCTTTAGTAGGTGGAGTAGAATTAGGTGATTTTTTTTTCTTGAAAGGTATACAATTTTCTCTACTAGATGGTGCTTCTTCTGAGTTCTTCTTTAGGTCAACAAACCTCATTTAATAATTTACTTAAAACATTTTAACGACTCTCAAGATCTAGAACTCATTTTTCTTTCTTAGTTGGAGGAGGTTTGGAGGATGACTTATATTTTTTTAGAGAGGAAGAAGCCAGACCACCTTGGGTGTTAGGATTGGTCTTGAGGCTACGGATATCCTTTTCAATAGCAATGGCCTCCTCAAATGATGCTTGGAGGGATTCCTTTTTGGGCTTTTTTCACCCACATGGAAATATTAGCAGGCAAGGCCTTAATGTAGTAGTCAACCACAAGGTTTTCGGTATGTAATCAATAGGAAATTTATTTTTCAAGGCGAGGAATCTCACATTGAATTATTTAATTCTTTATTTTGCTCCATTTTCATGTTATACAATTCCATGATTAAGACTTTTCCCAATTTGTTTTCTAAGAACACAGCTTCAAATTGATTCCATATGTAATGCTTTGATTTTGCTAGGAAAAGTAGCAAGTTGAGGCTTTTCCCTTAAGATATATGGGAACAATCTATAGAATACATCTTCATGATGCACACTCTTTTGTATAAGTGCAAACATAAATATTTTAATGTGATCATTTGCAGGAGCTTTGGAATCATGATCAAATTTTGGGAGAAACGTTTGAGGATTTCTAGCTAAAGGGTGTTGTATACCTAGTATGCTGACTGCATCTTGGTTAGGCCATGATGTAGTAGGGTTATTCCCCTAGTTATTGTCTTTATTATTTCCTTGGTTTTTTTCCATACTGGGCAAATCTTATGAATTAGTTGATTTTTTTGATGAGGAACTTTCTTCGCCAGAGTATTCCTTAGCTGAAGAAGATGAAGAAGAGTTAGGCGATGAGGGTGTAAGACCATATCCTCCTAGAAGAGTATGTTGTGATTGTGTAGATTCACCATAAGTTAATTCTAACTATGGCTGATTGGGATCAATTCAACCAATCAAGATATCATGTAGTCTATCATTAACAATTTGAGGATTTCCTGGCTGGGGATCAAATACAATGGGATCTTCTAGATGCAAGTCAATTGGTGTCAGAAGATGTTGGGATATTTTTCACTCAATAGATATGGCTCTCACTAGTCTTTTTTGAGATTTGGACAACACATTGCAAGAATTTTAGAGTAATTCTTTAATCTAAGAATTATATCATGAAGGTGCAGGAGTAACAGGTTTGCTGGTGTGCTCAGTATGGGAGGGTGATGTGGAAGTTTGATTTGTGTGGGAGGTGGTAGAAGTTTTACTCATAGAGTGATTATGAGTAACTATCGAAGAATGAGTGGTAGGATGTATCTTATGGTTCCATTTAGCCATTTAAATTTGGAGAGGTGCTCCTTCTAGAGCCATTTGTTGATGGTCCTAAATGACCACTTGACAATAGGAGGAGAATTTAATAACCCAAAATGTTTAGTATAACGGTTCTTGACGGGTTTTAAGGCTTCATTAGCTAGATATTCCCTTCTCTTTCAGAAAATAAACCATTAAAGGCCTTCTAGGTATCCTAAGTGAATATATACATTGGTTAGGGGTTAATGGTAGTGTGCAAATATACAACTAATATGATCACTAGAAGAGAAACTCTGTGTGGTGTGTAATGTTGAAAATATTTAAAGAATAATTTGAATTATATACAAAAGAATATTTTTGAACAATTAAAACTGACTTTTAATGCAACAAGTTTTAAAGAACAATGAAAAATGACAAAGCTGTAATTGTTGTTTTTAAACAAGTAGAAACAAATTTCAATTTTATTTAAATAATTTTACATTAAAATTCATAAAATAGAAATCTCTAGAATATTATCTATTATATTAATAATCTGTGGCCCGAGAGATTACTTTTGTTAATAACAAACCCGTTTCTACCTTCATGTTAAAATATTGATTCATTTTGTATATTGCTTAGAGAAGTGTCAAAGCGAAATGGAAGAAAAAATAAATGAAGAAAGTAAAACAACTTGTAACTGGTTCTCTTTACCTAAAATAACACACACACACACACACACCAACAAAAATTTTAATTAATGGAAGAAATTTGATTAATCAATCGAGCATACTATATGTAAACCAAGCTAAATCCTTTAGATGAAAATCATAAGAAAATAAATTTATTTTTGAATCCGAACAAGCATAAGCAATTAAGATGAATAGGCAAATAATAATTGTTAATGGTAACTCTCTGAGTCAAAGTCAAGCGAGTGATGTTGTTTAAATTTCAAAATCTCTTGAATCAAAATCAAGGAAAATACTGGAATTCCAAAATGGTAATAAATAAATAAAACAAAACTAAGTTTTATAATAAAGAAATCCAATATACACTTACAACAAATACCATAAAGTTTCAATGTCACTGCATATGCACTTCGTCTATTCTATCCCCCCTCTCCTAAATATTTGATCATCTATTTATAATAAAAATATCCCTTACAAAAATATTACAAGTCTAAATAAAAGATAGCAATATCGCAAAATCTCGGTATCGATATTCATCCCACAAATTTGATCTCATTGGTCATATCGAGAATATTTCAAAAATAAATAAGTGCCACAATTGATATGCCATGTTAGGAGGGAACAACAACTGAAAAGGCTGAATGAGGAAACTCAAATTCAACCATTGAGTTGCATAGGTTACCTGTAGGATAACAAATAATAATCTATAATTTTGAACAATGGCTACAAAATCTATGATTCTGTAGCTACTATATTTGAAATTAACAAACTAAAAAACAATAATTGGTACATTTTGATTTAATGAAAATAGAAAAAAAAAATTGACTTGAACATTATTCATTTGGATGCAGTTAAACTACATAGATCAAACATAATTATCACATTAGCACCAGAAGATTTAATCAGAACTTTTTTCTCAACAACTTGTAAATTTTCCTTGAGTTTAGTAATTTCTTTATCATGTTGTTCTACCAAAGATTTATTTTGTAGCTTTAACTGTCTATTTTCGTCCTATAATTGATTAACTTTGTTTTTGAGGTAAGGGATAATGACCAAACACTTCTCTTACTTGAAACAACCACAAGAATTTGTGAGAATATTTGCGATTTTCACAACCTGTCTCTAATCCAAATGCAACCTTTTCATCAAATTTAATGAAGACAAAATTATCCTCATAATCTTTGGCAGGATCAACTTCTTGCTTTTGCTATTCAAGTGGAGGTCCCTCATAAATATCTATATGGGTACTTGGGGCTGATTTCCTTTTATGTATGTTTCTCTTGGCTTGAGATATTTGTCTAGCAAATAATTTACTTCTAACCTAGCTTTATGTGATTATATTCTTCTCATATTCAACTGTTTTGTTTGCAAGCTCATGTTGGTCGAAATACACTGAATCATTTTATTCAGACTCAAAATTAAATGCAAGAGGGGGATTAGGGTTTTTCCTTGCAAAATTGAACTTAATCCTTTTGGCTAGACTATGAGTAATTCAAGTGAAATATGAATCTTTAGGGTCTTCCTTTTTCCCATTTGGTGTATATAAACGAGAATAGAAGCTATGGTAGTCAAACATTGGTGGTTGAAGAGGGGGAGAAGGGAGGTTTTTTTTGGAATTTTGTGCAAACCATTGCCAATTTCTTCAACCTGTGGCTAAATTGTTTCCCCAAGATTTTCTGTAGGCTTGTCAAAATTATTTCTATAGAGAAAAAGTTCCCAAAAATCCCCAATTGGGTCAATCAAAATTATACCAAATTTTGAATTAAGAAATACTGAAATAAAGTCCTATATGGATTCTTAAAACCCCATTAATAGAATTTAAACATCTTCGTAATGATTTTATGCAAACAGTAAGGGAGATTCAACAATAGTAAGACTTATGACATCCACCAATAGATTAAACAACTAGTATGAAAAAAAGTTAATGTTCGAGGTCAATAAGAAAATCAAACAATTTAAAATTTAAATATAAGCAAAAGGAGGCCCATATCATTTAGAATAAGCATAGGGAAATTTGTTGGGAAACCAACGCTCCTCAACTTCAATCAACTTCTTTATTCTCTTTAATCCCTTTTTTTAATTTATCTCACAAATGTCTACCCCCAATTTTCCACCCCAATTTAGTCTCAGTTGCTGCCTGCATTTTTGACGAACAACTTCATTTTATCAAAAATTAGTTCCATGTTTCTTTGATATCTTTACAATGAGTGTCAAGAATATTTTCCTAGTTGATTTGGCATTTTACATGGTCAGACATTAGTAACAATTATAAAGGGGCTTTATACATAACAATATGTCTGACTCCCTTGTCAAGGAGAAATTTATGCAACAAGATAGGTATAGTGTAGAAAAATCCCTTGTGGAAATCTTCATGAAAGCTTTCCTTAATTTTGTCAATTGATGTGTGTTCTTCAATCACTTGCTCCTTGTAAAAATCATTGAGTACTTTTTCGACCAAATCATGTAGATTTGTCCGTCCCTCGTTTGTTGATTTTAACATCAAGTACACATCATTTTTTGGTTGGCACATTAGATGGTTCGTCGACGTTCTTTAATTTTGAGGGGATCTACTCAATGAATTGTTCATGGGTTTCTATAAAGAAGTGTGACCTTTATTTTTCCAGTGATAGTTGATTTATTCGATCATAGTCACATTCAGGTAATTATTAATTTTTCTCTACCACCACTCTTGTATATCTTCCAAACTCACAATTTAGATACACATATTTGATGTGCTAAGGTGTAGAAACTGACAACAATAAAACCAATGTTGTAATCTAAGAAATAGCATGCATTAGTAACCAACAATCTATATAGTAAGAAATATTATATAACAATATACATAATGAGAAAATGTGAAAATAGATAACAAAAGTAGTGAATATCTAAAACAAAAGACCCTTATATATATGCATATATACAAGCAACCAACAACAACCTCATAGTTTCGAGTACATACATATTTATACTTCCTTTAGACATTTACATCATTTATACTTCTAATCTACTTAGTCAACCAACTTGACAGTAGGTGAACTGACTTATAATATAGACCAAAACTTGGTCATATATGTCAACTTGAAGAGGCTAGTTAACTAAGTTGACTAGCCCCTCCAACACTATTCAATGTTGATAACGGATTTGGGGATGAAAATCCTACTAGTTCAAGGATTTAAACAACTTATGATCTCTTTCCCTTCCCCTTTTTAGCTAGAGAGTCCATCAAGGAGGAAGAAACTATTAATTCTTTGAACCTACAAGTGGTACATAAACAATTTGAGACTAGTATCCTTGGGAAACCAAAGGTTGCTGAAGGAATTAGAGGAAATATTTGTCCAATGTATCTTGGACGTCATCAATGGATGGAAAGCACTTCACCATTTGCAAGGGAATCTAATGCACTTAGTAGTAGGTAGTTAGAGTGGGATTTTGTGCCTTGTGTTAGAGTCGGTCTTGTCAGTCCTCCGTCAAAGATCAAAACTCTTTCTGCATCTCATTGTCAGGTGTCTTGCTCCATTCACTCAACTGCATTTCGCTAGAAGCATGCCATAATCTGACGGAAGGGTCTTGTCAGTTCATTCCCCTCATGTCTTGTACCTGCTGGCTTAGGTCTTTTCATCAATGTTTATTAAATTCCATGATAGTCAATTTTTTATCTTTTAATGGACAAGAGTCATTCCAGTCATTAGGTCTAGGGTTTGCAAATTGTTGTTCTCAAATAATACTTGCAGGCCAGAGGAAGTCTCAATAATTCACTCAAATGATGTTTCTGAGCAAGAAAACATGAATTTTGGAAAACTGAGAGAGGCTTTTGTCCAACATGGGCCAAGGAAGAAAAACCTCCTTCACTTTTTACACAGGTGGTATGGTTTTAGAGAAATGTCAAACATGGGCCAAGGAAGAAAAACCTCCTTCACTTTTTACACAGGTGGTATGGTTTTAGAGAAATGTCAAAAATACAATTGCCTCGGGAGAATTGATGCACCTCTAAAGTGACCTTTGGAAAATCAAGTTTTCTCCTGGCTTGGCTAGCCAAATGACTTGCTTGATGAGTAAAATGATACCTAGACACAAATATATTTCCAATGAGCTATCATAAGCTCCATTTGGAGTTGAGGAACACCTTCAAAAGTTGACTGCAATAGCACTCTGCCTTGAGGCAACCTCATGGTGCACATTTTGACAATTCTTGGGAGATTTGATTTTTGACATGGAAAATTAACTCCAAATTTAAAAATTCTAGTTGGGTTGGAAAATAGACTCAAATATCTTTCCCGTGCGCTATCCTGCACCCAATTTGGACATAGGGAAGGCCTCCAAACGTCTCCTGCAAAAAGCGCTATGCACAGGCTCTATGCGTCGCACTCTGGTGCTGCGCTTATGATGGGGAGCTCCAAATCAAGAAATGTTTGCATTTTTGGATTCAGCATGAAAAATCATGACTGCTGGTGCATGGCCAAGAAATTTAGAGCATTTTTGGGGAATTTTTGGTCATTTAACAAAGTTTGTGCACAAAACAGGGTTTTTCTCCCTGTGCGCTGCGCCACTGGCGCCACGCTTAGGATTGGGAGCTCCAAATCACAAATGGTTTGTATTTTTGGATTCAGCATGAAAAATCATTACTTCTGGTGCATGGCCAAGAAATTTGGGAAAGTTTTGAGTCCCCAGGAGGTCAAACACAGTCAAAAAATGACCTCTCTGCCCCTATTTTGACACACAGGAAGCAGTCTTGGGAGATTGAAGTTTTGGAGGGGAAAATGAGCACCAAATTCAGAAATTCCATTTGGGTTGGAAAGTAGACAGGCAGGGCTTTCTAACAAGCACACTTGGGCACGATTTGGACTTTAGAAGGAACCTCAAAATCACTTCCAAAATGGCACGACGCATATAGATTTGGGCGCGACGCATATAGACCCAAAGGCCAAAATCACTTCCGCTTTGTGAAATTTTGATTCACAACTTTCTCCAAGTGGGCCCACTCATTTACACTACACTTTTTTCAACACCTAAGGCAAATTTTAAAGAGTATTTTCACTAAAGGTTGGCTTTTATCCAAGTGGCAAAGGAAGGCGAGTAGTCACCCAAGCAATTTGTCATTTTTGTAACGCTGCACCTGTCACTAATGGTTGGCTTTCCATTTCTGATTTGTAATGATTTAAAAAACTCCCCAGCTATGGGTCATTCTATTTCCCAATGGCATAGTCTATTTATTGTATGCAAAACTATTTGCAAAGGGCTGGTTGTAATTTCTGGGAGACTGTGGGAGAGAAACTCAGTTCTTCATTGTATATTTTGACAAAGAATTAATGAAAGGCAGCGCCTCTGGTTCATGAGATTCATGTGGTTGTGAGTGTAGAAAATGTGTTCTCTTTATGTTTCATATGTATTTTTGTTATGTTTCACAGTTCATTCATATTCATATCCAGTGAAATTTTCTAAGTAAGATAAGGTAGAATTCATGTTTATTGCTCTGCTTGTGGGAAAGTTTCACGTTATGTGTTTCTTCTTCTGTTGAAAAGGATTCATGTGTTTATGCCCTTTTCACCCTCCTAAACAATTTTTCCATTCCGTGTTATTTCAAACTAAATTGCTAGACTTTCCGCCTGTCTTGCCTCATGAAATAATATGTGCCTTTGTGTTAAATTCTCTGCTCATTGTTGCTCGTTGGTCCCATACATCCCAGAAACTCAGTCATTCATAAAAAAATGCTTCTTGTATCCATATTTATTTACTATCCTAAAATCAATATTTCACTACAAGTCATCTCAGACCATATCGTTTATTTATTCATTGAGCATGACACGGAGAGAGCCCTCTCTTGTTCTGGTAGGGCTAGCTACCAAACTGAGCATGGTTTGTGGTTACCCTAAATTTTTCCTTCCTTCAGCCTAAGGCAGATTTAGGTGCTAACATAGTGGCGACTCCACTGGGGAAAAAATGGTTTTCTTGAAGATTGTTTTGCCCCAGTACATCTATCAAGCTCAGATCTGATGGTTGATGGTGAACAATGATTAGACATAAGAAGACGACTGAAATCATTCACCTGGTGACTCCTTTCGCTGAAGAATCTAGCAACCGATGCTTCATGGTGACTCCACTGCAGAAAGATCAGTAGCCTTGATATTTTCAAGATGGAACGGGTTGCAAGAAGATACGCTCCCATGAGCCGAGATCACATTCCAGGCTTCCCAAATAAAATTCCAAAGGTAGATTGGTCAAGGAATCTGCCTATGTTTAAAGATGACGGTAAGAAGGACGCTGCTTTACATCTAGTTCAATTTCACATGCATATTCGCAAGTTGAAGGTTGATTTTCCTGAAGATTGCTTAATGAAGATATTCCTGGCCACTCTAGAAGGTGAAGCCCAATCTTGGTATGAAAGTTAGCCGCCTGCTTGTATTTATTGTTTAAAGTATTTTCATGCCATGTTCTTGGAGAAGTATGAAGACTCTTATCCAACATTAAATTTAGTTCATGACTGTTGCAAATACATTGATGGTTTTATTGAAAGCCTTGAAAAATATTATGAAGATGATAATTTCATGGATGAAGAGATCATGGAAGCCTTGTGTGAAAACCCATTTCAGCAGCATGAAGATGATTAGGAAAATTTGTAGCATGATCAAGATTTTAGTACGTTGGAAGATGAAGGAGTTTTGCCTCTTGATAGTCAACATGAATTACATGAAATGGATCAGTAGTATGAGGAAAATTTATATACTCCTTCACTTGAAAATATTGAAGACAATCAATGTTTGAGCAAAAGAAAACAAAAAATATTATCTCCTCTGTCTGAAGATGAGATAGATCAACTCTTGAACGGTCATGTTCCAGCTCAAGCTAAAGCAGATTGGCAGTGCACACATGGTCAAGAAGGCGTTGGTGAAACTTCTTCCTCTTTTGAAAAGGATGACAGTCCGGTAAGCAACTTTATAGATCAACAGGTTGAAGATTTCCATATGGCTGAAAGTGATGAAAGAAAAAAGTGTCGTTTTGGATCTGTCCATAGAAGAAGACAGCATGCAAGGAATTCCAATTCTACTTTCAGAATGTGATAACGTTAAGTCAGCCCTTTCAGATCCAGATTCAGATTATGGTGACCAAGAAAACCTTGTACTAAGTCCCATGAAAGAGAATTCTGTTGTTAAAATCACCTGGAATGAAGAAAACAGAGTTTTGAATCCAAATGTTCTCATGTAATCAGAACAAAGCCTTCATAAAGAGGTAGTCCAGTTAGCTCATGAACAACAAGATGATTATTTTGTTCAAGTAAGTGAAAAAGATCCGGGTGAATTTATGGTAGAGGATATAAATGATTGTGTTGGGTTTCAAGAATCATTTGAAGTTTCTTTTCTCATGATTGATGAATGCAAAGACAATCTGGCTGTCATATCATATGAAGATGACCTATAGTGTATTCAGACTACAGAAAATCAGATCACTCAGGATTCCCTTTCAGATTCTTCTTCATATGTCTCATGTTTTGAAATGTTCTTTGAAGAGGAAATCTGCTCATCTATTTGTTCAGAAGTTTTTGAACACCAGGAACATACTCCTATTTATGAAAAAAGATCAGCATCACAAGAAAATGACACCTTGTTTCTTCAGCAAGAGGAAAATCTTCATGTTTTTCATGATCCAATGGCAAATCTATTGCAGCCAGCAGTGAAGGTGATTATTGTAGTATTCAGTGATAAAGGGGATCATGGTCAACTGTGTTTTTGGATGCCCAGTAACTAGTATCTGTTGTTGACGAGGAGATCTAATTAGGAGAATCAATCAAGAAGGCATCTGCTTGATTGGTTACATTGGAAGACACATTACACATCATTGTACATATTTCATTAGTATGCAGGTGGCTGTCATCATAATTTGAAACCCTCGAATCTTGATGGACTGCTGCCATTGAATAAGTTTTGTCAGTTCTTATTTTAGTTAAGTCAGTCATGAGTCATTTACTTTTGCAGTGAGTCAGTTTTCTCAGTCAAGTTGGTTTCATAATTAAGTTGGTTTAAGTCAAGTTCCAGTCAATAAATGCATCAAAGTCTTGTGTTGTTTGTCGAAATAATGACTCCATAGCCCAATGGACGAAGGCACTGTCTGCTCACCCAAAGATCTGCAGTTATTGGCACCTCCAAGGAGCTGGAGCTACCATCCCCCATTGGAGCCAATGTTAGAGTCGGTCTTGTTAGTCCTACGTCAGAGATCAAAACTCTTTCTGCATCTCATTTTTAGGTGTCTCGCTCCATTCACTCAGCTGCATTCCGCTAGAAGCATGCCATAATCTGACGAAAGGGTCTTGTCAGTTCATTCCCCTCATGTCTTGTACCTGCTGGCTTAGGTATTTTCATCAATGTTTATTAAAGTCCATGACAGTCAATGTTTGATCTTTTAATCGACAAGAGTCATTTCAGTCATTAGGTTTAGGGTTTGCAAATTTTTTTTCTCAAATAATAATTGCAGGCCAGAGGAAGGCTCAATAATTCACTCAAATGATGTTTCTGAGCAAGAAAACATGAATTTTGGAAAACTGAGAGGTTTTTGTCCACAATAGGCCAAGTAAGAAAAACCTCCTTCACTTTTTACACAGGTGGCATGGTTTTAGAGAAATGTCAAAACTACAATTGCCTCGGGAGAATTGATGCACTTCTAAAGTGACCTTGCGAAAATCACGTTTTCTCCTAGCTTGGTTAGAAAAATGACTTTCTTGATGAGTAAAATGATAACTAGACACAAATATCTTTCCAACGAGCTATCATGAGCTCAATTTGGAGTTGAGGAACACCTTCAAAAGTTGATTGAAACAGCACTCTGCCTTGAGGCAGCCTCATTGGGCACATTTTGAACAGTCTTGGAAGATTTGATTTTTGATAGGAAAATGAAACCTAAATTTAAAAATTCCCCTTGGGTTGGAAACTAGACTCAAATACCTTTCCAACGAGCTATCCCGCACCCCATTTTGACACCGGGAAGGGCTCCAAAAGTCTCCTGCAAAAAGCGCTACGCACAGGCTCTATGCGCCGCGCTCTGGCGCGATGCTTATGATGGGGAGCTCCAAAACAAGAAAGGTTTGCATATTTGGATTCAGCATGAAAAATAATGACTACTGGTGAATGGCCAAGAAATTTGGAGCATTTTTGGGGCATTTTTGGTCGTTTGACAAAGTTTGTGCACAAAACAGGGTTTTTCTCCCTGTGCGCTTAGGATTGGAAGCTCCAAATCACACATGGTTTGCATTTTTGGATTTAGCATGAAAAATCATGACTTCTGGTGCATGGCCAAGAAATTTGGGCAATTTTTAAGTCCCCAGGAGGTAAAAAACACTCAAAAAATGACCTCTCTGCCGCTATTTTGACACACAGGAAGCAGTCTTGGGAGATTGAAGTTTTGGAGGGGAAAATGAGCACCAAATTTAGAAATTCCACTTGGGTTGGAAAGTAGACAGGTAGTTCTTTCTAACAAGAACACTTGGGCACAATTAAAACTTCAGAAGGTACCTCAAAATCACCTCCAAAGTGGCGCGATGCATATAGATTTGGGCACGACGCATATAGACCCAAAGGCCAAAATCACTTCCACTCTGCGAAATTTCGATTCGCGACTTTCTCCAAGTGGGACCGCTCATTTACACTACACTTATTTCGGCACCTAAGGAAAATTTTAAAGAGTATTTTCACTAAAGGTTGGCTTCTATCCAGGTGGCAAAGGAAGACGAACAATCACCCAAGCAATTTGTCATTTTTGTAACGCTGCACCTGTCACTAATGGTTGGCTTTCCATTTCCAATTTGTAATGATTTAAAAAACTCCCCAACTATGGGTCGTTCTATTTCCCAATGACATAGTCTATTTATTGTATGCAAAACTATTTGCAAAGGGTTGGTTGTAATTTCTGGGAGACTGTGGGAGAGAAACGCAGTTCTTCATTGTATATTTTGACAGAGAATTAATGAAAGGCAGCGCCTCTGGTTCATGAGATTCATGTGGTTGTGAGTGTAGCAAATGTGTTCTCTTTATGTTTCATGTGTATTTTTGTTATGTTTCACAGTTCATTCATATTCATTTCCAGTGAAATTTTCTAAGTAAGATAAAGTAGAATTCATGTTTATTGCTCTACCTGTGGGAAAGTTTCACGTTATGTGTTTCTTCTTCTGCTGAAAAGGATTGATGTGTTTATGCCCTTTTCACTCTCCTAAACAATTTTTCCATTCCGTGTTATTTCAAAATAAATTGCTAGACTTTCCGCCTGTCTTGCCTCACGGAATAATATGTGCCTTTGTGTTAAATTCTCTGCTCATTGCTGCTCGTTGGTCTCATACATCCTAGAAACTCAGTCATTCATAAAAAATTGCTTCTTGTATCCATATTTATTTACTAGCCTAAAATCAATATTTCACTGCAAGTCATCTCAGACCATATCGTTTATTTATTCACTGAGCGTGACACAGAGAGAGCCCTCTCCTGTTCTGGTAGGGCTAGCTACTAGACTGAGCGTGGTTTGTGGTTACCCTGAATTTTGCCTTCCTTCAGCCTAAGGCAGATTTAGGTGCTAACACCTTGCATTATTGTTTTTTCACCCTTCTTTGATTTCATATATGTTATCTTTAATAATAATTATTATTCTATTATATCACAAGTGTGATGATCAACACCATACTTAGTTGTTATCAACAAGTTGCTTTGAGGTTACATGTAATAAGTATATGAGCACTAGGGATTGTTGGGATTCTCATGCACTCTTTGTTCAATCACATGGATCATGCACTCTTTGGTGAGTGCATGTCCCCGAGTTGGAGCCAAATTTTACCCACCAAAATGTGGGTAACACGTAGGATAATTTTTTTATTACTACTGGTTAGATAACCATATAGTAGCAAATGATTATTCATAGACATATTTACTTTGGATATCTCCACCTATACTCTAGTTAGTTTTGTCTTCCATCTAACATACTTCTAAAAGGAAGGTGGGAAATTTATCAAAAAGTAAACTAACCATTTCCATAATTATGCGCTTTAATTTAATGATTTGGTAACAATAATATGGATAACAAGCCAATATGGATGATTGACTACTTTTGATTATATCCTTGTTCCAATAATTCACCTAGGAGATTATACTTTGCCCCTAGTCTAGTGTGATCTCACATGGGGCACTTATCTTCCACTATTAGGAGAGGAACTAATAGGATACACTAATTGATATTGCATGCCCAAGGTAATCCGTACTTACTACCTTCCAAATATCCCATATATCTACTTCCATTCTTTGGGTTGTGTTGATATCGATTTTTGGCCCAACAACAGTTAGTGGTACTATCTAGTATGAGGTCCCAACTAGATCTCACATCGTTTGGTTTGATAGACCCATCTAATTCTGATCTGACAACCATTATTAGTTTTAGGAATGATGAGATATTAATGCTCTTCATAGGAAAGGGAGTTATGAATTCTAATCTAAAAATAACTAATGCCCTGAGGTAAAAAGGATAAGATAGCTAGTAGGGATAGGTAAAGAAGAAATAAGAAGCAATGAGCTAGTAAACACACAACTGAAAATATTTTGTTTTGATCTCGGACAATGATAGGTCTTTAAATAGCTAGAAAAAATGGAGAGTAGTTAGAAATTATATCTAAAAATCACTCATTAATGACAATGTATGATTGAAATAGTAAGCATTTAAAATATATTAACTTATAGAATAGCCTATTGTTGAAATAAGGAATTACTGGGGGGGACGAATCAATAATAATGAAGTTCTTTCAGTTTTAAGTATAAGTCTTTAAATTTTTTCACTATAGTCAGTTACTTGTGAGAGCTTTCATACACAATACAAATGATTAGCAAGATACAACATTCACATGTACATACAATCCATCACATGATAAAAATACACATATTGACACAAGTATTTTTATGTTAAAACCCAAAGGGAAAAAACCACCAATTTTCTTGTTATTATGATGTAAATTAAGCACTTACTTAATTACACCCATTTTTTTGTGAGAACCCACTCATAGGAGGCACCAACCCCCTTAAGATAGAAAACACCTACTTTCCAAGAGGGACCAACCTCATATGAATGCAGGACACCACCTGCTTTAGCCACTGTTCTACCTTTCATACAATTTTCAAACTGAAAATAGAGGCAATTACGTATACAGAGAAATACAAATATGATTCATTGTAGTATCATACTTCTGCTCTTGGCCCTTTGCGCTTCCACAGGAACTCTCAAACTCACGCAACATCATTGGCCCACTCTGCCCCTTTCTCTGAACTGTGCTCCTTGTTGCTCCTTCAACTCTTAATCATATCTCTTTGCAAAAATCTACCTCAGTTCATCACTTGGGGAATTTTCTCAACATTCGCATGCTCCTCTCCACTCCCTTCAACTCGTGCAACAATATTGTATCCCCCACTTTACTCAACTGATCTCCTGTGCTTTGTTCCTCAATTGTACATTGGTCGATGCTGCCTCTGTTGTCCTCCATACTACCCAAGTGTACTTATGTTCTTAGACATAGAAGTTGAGTTAATTCAAGGAGTGGGCACCTGAGTGTTATTCCATATTGAGAATTAAATCTTAGTCAAACTATAGACTCAATGTTTTCTTCCATTAAAATATTCTTGTACACTCAACATGGATCTCCATTCTGCTATTGTGTATGACTTGGCCACTTCTCCTAAATTTAACATTGGGAATGGGCTCTTGAGAATTTCTCGATACTGAGAATTAATTCTAAGTCATATTGCACACTACAACTAGGACCCCCATGCTAATTAGTGGCTCACATAGCTTGATAGGTACTTCTGCATGACTTATTTGTTCTTCATTTAAATCAATGAGGCATGCATGGGAGACCAGAGGTAGCTTAATTCAGTTTCGAGACAAGCCCAACACACTTCCCTAGTGATCTTGATAGTCACCATTTATTCCAGCGACCAACTCTCCTAAATGAATTTACTCGTCAGCTACCAACTCATATGTCCTTGAATTATTTTGTGCTACAATATTGAAGCCCCTCATTTTGTAACTTTTATTATAGATACCTTACGAAATCATGGGATTACGATTGACCTTTATCCCCATTAGCCTATCCTCTCATTTTTTTCCTCCATGGGACCGGGTGCTGTGACCAGTGGCATCATACTCCTCTGTATTGCAATATTAGAGCTCCCACATATTGTAATGTTTTATTACAGTTCCCTTATGAAATTATAGGAAGCTGATTGGCCCTTAGTCCCTTCTTGTTTTACTTCCATGGGAGCAAGATTTGTGACTGTCGACACAACACTCAGGTGCTGTGCCCTTCAGGAATTGCTGGCGGTATTTATCCTTGTGTTATCGCTCATTATCCTTAGCTCTTTGAGATTTCATGACCAAATGCCAAACACATCGGAAGCCCCCACATATCGTAACTTTTCTCCAAAATGCATTTACAAAGGAGTTCCAAAATCTCCAACCTCTGATATTCTCCATAACACTTATGTTGAGAATGCAACAAGATGATGGAGCTTAGTGGAAAGAAGTTGCCTTCACTAAGTGGGCCCGCAGACTATTTTTGGCATAAAGTCTATTTTTAGACTATGTCTATTTTTAGACATATGGATCATGGTCTATGAGTTGCAGGATGCTATTTGTGGATGATTGGTCATGTTGGTAAAAATAGATGGACTTCTATTTTTAAACATATGGGCGGAGTCTATTTTTAGACTGCCAGGCTAAAAATAGAAAAGTCAAATATTATTATCTCACAATAATATTTGGACTATAAACATAATCTTATTCTCTTGGAGCACTTCAGTTCGAGCTACAGATGTGGCACATGCAACTGCCAGAAGGAAATATGCTTTTCTAATGGGTTAGTTGAGCTATTGCATGAAGGACTTCAGTTAGAACTTTAGTGATTTAGTTCTGTGGAGTTGATTGAGGAGTTGATGGAGTTGTGTTCAGTTTGACTTAGTTGAACTAGGTGTATTTAGTCTAACTAACAAATACACTAGTGATGAGTGATGTGAATTAGTTATTAATTAATTCGATAATTATTAACTCATGAATCAACTAAGGAATACATCAGTTAACTCAGTGCATGGACAGTTCAATGGAGACAAGTGTTAGAGATGAGTGAAAGGGCAAGACAGCTGTTAGTTGTGACTATAGTTGTGCATGTGATTTGCAAAATCAGTGGGATTGAGTTGCCAATGAGGATTGCGTAGTGTTACACAAGGGAAATACGCGTTTGGTTCAACCATTCAGTAGTATTCTCTATGCAGGACTGCTCAGTGGAGGCAGGCAAGCAGTGGAGGAGATTTGAGCCAGTCATTGATTCGGATCTGAGCTAGTTTGTGTGTAACAGGTGGAGATAGTGTTGAGTACTTGTGAGGAGTATTGTACTATGTATTGTTACATGTTCTCAATCAATATAATATACAGATAGTTGGGGGTTTTCAGCTGCATGCTTTCCCCGTGATATACTGTGTTGATATGTGTGATTGATACTTCAATGTGCGCATGTGATTGCATCTTAATTCCACAAAATTGATGATAAACATAGAGGAGGTTATGTATTATGCATGATTCCACAAATAGTGTATAATCAGGATAATCTCTATGAATAAGTGTCATATTATTCAAAATTTCTACAAGGTGCTAGGCCTGCTTTGTGCCCTTGGTTCTTTGGGTCTCCCACGACCATGTTCTAGTCACATCGGAAGCTCCCTGTATTGTAAATTTCCAAAATGCAATTACATAGGAGTTACAAGATGTCTAACCTTTGATAATTGAACCTCCAAGATGACATCATGCTGTTGTCATCATCTCCACATGGTGCCTCCATAGTTGTGACACGTGTCACCTAGATTTTCCCCATTATGCCACCCAATATTTCTAAATCTACCTGCCACATGTCCTTCGTATAGCCATGTCATGCTGACATCATCTACCATGTCATCTCTTGAGAGCCAACCAACGATTTTCATGTATCCTATCAGAGGAGAGAGAAAGGGTCCCTAGTTCTTTGGTTTTGCATACAAATTCCTTTGTAAATTTTTGTTTCACATCCCTCGATGATTTTAAAGAGGAATTCATTGATAAGAACTTACGAGGTCCCAAACTCCAATATTCAACCCGATGTTTTGCTTGCTCTATCAGATCATAACTTTCTCAAAATGAAATTACATCGAGGTTAAGAAGTTCCGAGGTTCCAAACCTATGAGATTCTAGCGTACTTCCTATATTTGGGCTTTCAGATGTTCTTCCTACTCATCCCTTCTGATATCCAATGTTCCAAGAATTGGCTCTCAAGACTTTGACCTCCGATATTATGACCTCCCCAAGTTCCAAAATTCATCTTGCTGAGGACTTCAAGACCCTAACTTCAACAATCAATAAATTTTGATCCCAAGATCCATTTCTGGACTTCCACATATTGTTGGAAATATTATTCAAATAAATTTCTAGTGGAGAAGGTCTGATGTAGTCCTTGAGTTCATTTTCTACCTAAAACATGGCTTCAAACTATATTCCTAGAATCTAGATCAATGCTATTCCAGCTGCGATCAATGCCAACATAACAAGTGCCACCAATCAATCAAACAATGTCAATTTTCTAATAATCTCCCCCTTTGTAACTGATGGAAACAACATAAGATCCCCCTGAAACCAGGCATGGTATTATTCATTTTTATTCTTCTCTGATGCACCAATAATATTCTCCCACTTTGGCATCAATTGCAAAGGATTCCCTTGAAGACTCCCCCTAAACCACTGCAGCCTACTCTTCAATTGATCACATATGTTGAGTCGCTGCCAACACAGATTATAATTGAATCATTTGGGAGGAGGAGTCACAACTCCTATATTCTTCTTGAGATATTCAAAGGGTTATATTGCTAGTGGCTTAGTAAATATGTCTGTAAGTTGGTCTTTCATGGCCACATATTCAAGTCGAACAACATTAGTTGCAACCTACTCTCTTAAGAAATGGAACTTGATAGGGATGTGCTTGGTCTTTAAGTGCATGGCAGGATTCTTAGAGATACTGATGGCACTAGTATTATCACACATTATTGTAATGGGATCAGTCAACTCTAGCTTAATGTGCTTTAAGGTCTTCTTCATCCATAGAATTTTTGAGCAACAAGTGGCAGCTGCAATATACTCTGCTTCAGTAGTTGATAAAGAAATGGAGTTTTCTTTCTTGCTAACCCAAGACACTAAGCAGTTTCCCAAAAAGAATGCTGCACTAGAGGTGCTCTTCTTGTCATCAACACTGCCTACCCAATCAAAATTAGTATAATCCTTCAACTTAAACTCTCTACTTTTAGCATACCATAGTCCATAATCAACTGTTCCTTGAAGATATTTCAAAATCCTTTTGACAACAATGACATGAATTTCATGAGGAAAATATTGAAATCCCACTACTTGCATGATGTCTTGTCTCGAAGCTATGAGATATGATAATATTCCTATCATTGATATATACTTAGTCTGATTTACTAGTGGTGTATCATCTTCTTTGCACAATTTGCAGACTAAACCATAGGAGTGCTAACTGGTTTCTTGTAGGTACTTGGATTGGGAGATAAATACCCCATTTTTTACTGAGAAATTTGCAGCCCTAAGAAGAAGGAAAATTATTTGATCATGGACATCTTGAAGTATGTCTGCATACAATTTTTGAATCGATGTCCAAATTGTTCCATATCATTGCCAAAGATTATTTCATCCACATAAACAGCTACAACTTGTAGATGATCATATCCAGACTTTATGTATAGATTGTTGTCTACAATACCTTTATTAAAGCCTTTTTTTTTAAGGTATTGATCCAGTATTGCATATCAGGCTTTGGGAACTTATTTGAGTCCATATAAGGCCTTTTTTAGTTTGCACACAAGCCCTTCATTTTCGGTGGGCATGAATCCTTCTAGCTGCTCAATATAAAATTCTTCTTCTAGATCTCTATTGCGAAATTATGACTTCACATCCATTTGATATACCTTGATGTTTTTATGACTGGAAAAGGAAAGAAACATCCTGATAGCTTCCAGTCTATCTTTTGGTGCAAAGGTTTCCTCAAAATATGTCCCTTCTATCTGGGTGTACCCTTTGCAAACTAATCGAGCCTTCTTCCGAATTACTTGACTCTTCTCATTTAGCTTATTTTTGAAGACCCATTTTGTACCTATGAAATTTTTCTCTTTGGGTCTTGGAACAATCTCCCAAGTGTCATTCTTCTTAATTTGGTCAAGTTCTTCATTCATAGCTCTCACCGAGAACTTGTACTCACTTGTCTCGCTGAGGTTTTTAGGCTCAACCTGAGATAAAAGAGAAATATTTACACAAATTGAGCTTCCAACAAATTTCCTCCTGGTTTGAACACCAAGTCTTTGATCTCCAAGAATTTGACTATTAGGTTATTCTTTCTGTACATACCTGGAAGGCGTTTTAGGCCTTGTATTTGTGCTCATTTCCACGTCTTCTCTATCTGAATATGTTTCATCTTGAACTAAGGGCCTCATGTCTGAACTCTCTTCTCCATTTGAGTTCATTTTCCCTTTGGAGGATTTAGGTTGGGATGTTATTTCATCTACCACTACATCAATGCAATCCTCAACCCTCTTTGCTCATTTTTTGTAGCACTTGTATCCTTTACTTCGGGCAGAGTACCCAAGTAAAATACCCTCATCAATGCATAAATCAAAATTTCTGGGACTTTTATCATTCCTTTTGATAAAGAATTTTCTCCCTGTGAAAATTCTGAAATCTAGAATCCTACTGCAACAACTGATTAAGTTTCTTCTAGTTGTTAAATAAACTGAAAAAATTATTTATTGCATCCTATGGTAAATATCGAAACTAATACGATGCAGCCTTCACAAATACAATAATGTGGAAGAAAAATAATGTTGGAAGAATATATGCACACACACGCAAATACATAGTTATGTTTGGACCAATGTCCCCAGAAAAACCCAACTTGGGAAAATTGGTGCAACAACTGAGGGTTTTATTATTATGCAATAGTAAATATAAGTAAAAATCTATGGGTTAAATATATCAATCCATATAGATAAATGATTGACATAAGTCTAGTGATAAAAATCTCACTCTCATTGGTGATCCAACGCTGACCTTGGTTCGAGATGAGCTTCTGTCTACCTCCTTTGCACAGTCCCTCCATCAGCCTATGCAATTTTGTATCACACAACTCGGAATAGTGTCTCTCTTGCTAAATGATTAGATACTATCTGGAAGATTAATTCTTCTGGCCTTTGGGCTCCCACTCTGGCTTTTGGCATTGAATCACTTCTTCTCCTTAGAAAAAATATGGCTTCCCCTCTGAAGCACTGCGCCACCTATCTGATTTTCATTAACTCTTTGTGAAACTCACTATCTCTTTGTTATGCACTCACCAGACTGGAAAATATCCCTCCAACCTTAATATCCATGACCCTCTCTCACTGCTTCGATCTTACCGAATCACCTCCGGTAATTGACTGCTACTACTATGGAAATCGATTTCCCAGCAAAATCAAATTTCTCATGTCTCAAGTGTGTTCTCTAACCCCCATCAAATTTATTGTTATAATCTCTCGTTGAGACATCAAAAACCAAGATTAAAACATAATCGATGGCTAAGATTAACTAGAACTCGATCCATGTTTTCTTTTAGAAGATTCTCATCATGACTTAATTAATACCCTTTAATTAATCAATTTTCTTAAGTTTAGGCTTAGGCACTATTAAAGAAAAGATTGATTATTTTAATTAAGTTGTCTCTAAGTGGAATTTCCAGAAACGATTTCTGGGTTTTAGAGAATACATGTATTCTAGTCTCTCCACCAAATTTCGTGGCTATAACACAACCAATGCTACAAAAAATAACACTCCCGATCACCTTGTAGTGTTTAACTGATGCATGTCTTCCCTTCCACAACTCATAGGGAGTTTTATCACTATTAGGCCTAAGTTGTGTTTTTCTTGATAGGTACATTGCTTCCTGTGCTGCTTCTCCCCATAATATGTGGGCTACATCTACTTCATCCATCATATATCTAGCTTGGATTGTTTTGTTCTTTCTCTCAAGTACTTAATCTTTTTGTGGAGTTCTAGCTAGTGGATACTGCCTCCTTATGCCACGCTCTTCAAAAAATTCTTCAAATCCTCTTGAAGTGTATTCTCCTCCTCTGTATGATCTTAAGCATTTGATCCTCAAATGTTTCTCATTTTCTACTTGAGCTTTTAAATTTTTAAATTTTTTGAATGCTTTTGATTTTTCCTTTAAGAGCACAATCCAAGTGTCCCTAGTAAAATCATTAATAAGCAACATAAAATACCTTTCCCCTCTTGGGATTTTTGCTCTAGTTGGGTCATAGATATCTGTGTGAATTAACTCTAATGGTTAAGATGAAAATAACTCTTTTGTCTTGAAATGAGTCCTAGCCTGCTTAACAACTCCACATGACTTGCAGGTTGAATTACCAGGCCTTGACAGTGTTGGAAAACCTCTCATAGCTCCCAACTTGCTTACTCTTATCATACTTTCAAATTTCATTTGAACAAGCCTCCTATACCATAATTGGTATTCACTCAACTTGCTTAAATAAAAGCTTACTTTGGAGTCATCAAGCACATACATTATTGTGAGTTTTGACTAATTTTCTCACCAATTTTCCATTTTCTTCATTTCATATCTCATAGTCCTTGGATCGAAAGGTCACATTAAAGCCCTTATCACATAGTTTACTTACATTAATAAAGTTGTGATTGAGAACTTCTACATACAACTCAATTTGGGCTTTAGTCTTTTCATCAAGACTGACTATGCCCTTACCCTTAACTCTTGTTGGGGCATTGTTTCTGAAAGTGACATTGTTCCCTTTGTGCATTTATTTTAGCAACAAAAAATTTCTCTTATCCCAAGTCATATTCTTGGAGAAAAAACTATCCATATACCATTTGTTTTCTTGATTATGTGTTGATAGAGCAAGTCCACATTCAATGCTCTTTCCATATTTTCATTTGAAATTCTCCTTATCTTTTCGAAAGGGTGACTACCAAGTGTTATGTGACTTAGATGGGTACTCAAACCTGCTTCTGCACTCACTTGCCTTGTGCCCAAAATTATTACATTTGAAACATTTAACATCATTAATTGGAGGAGATAAGGCATTTCGATTTATGAGAGTAGATTTTTGAGATCTAAAATTATACTACTTATTCAATCTAAAATTTTCATCTCTTTCAAATTTTATCCTTGTACAATCAACATCCTTATGTCCAAATATTTTACATTTAAAAATGACCATAAAATAAATGAGAGTACCTGAATTTTGAAGGTTCAAGAGTTTGCGCATGAACTTATGTTTGTTTTCTGACTGATTGATTCATTCTTCAGTAGTGTGGTTCCTTGGGGTAGATGGAATTATTATTCTAGTGATGGAATCCTCTCTGGGTTGCCCGTTTTTTTCCTCAATGGTTATTTCTTGATACATATTTGCATTGCTTTGAGGTTCCTCAAATCATGTGGACTTGAAGTTCATCTTTCCCATAGAATATTGCTATGGTATAGAGTATCCCAAACCCATTTTGTTTCTTGAAGACCTTTGACTGCTTAGAACTTGATCTAGATTTCTTGTTCCTTTTGCAAATTTTTCATTTATTCCTTTCTCAGTCTTCATCTTTTCTAGATCCGTTCTTAGAGAGATGACCTATTCCTCGAGACTCTGACAGTTCTCTTCCCATTCATGGATCAAATCTTGAAGAAATTCTTCCTTTCATTTAGCTTCTTCTAATTTGACTTTCAAGGACAAAATTTCATCTTTGCATGTTTTTGAGATCGATTCCTTCTTTACCTTGAATAGATCCTGTTTAAATGCTTGTTCTCTTCTCTTGGTTTCCCACGTGTTCCTTGTTTTTCTTCTAGTAGAAAGGATAGACTATCTTTTATTTTAATGGTTTCTTCAATTTTTTCTTTCTGATAAACAAACTCCTCATTGTTGGAATTGTACATACCTTATTCAATAGGCTGTAGTTGTTATTTTAGCTGTTTTTTATTTTTCCTTGCCTTATTTAACTCATCAAAAGCACTGATGAGTTCCCCTTCAAAGTCCATTACTCCTACTTCTTCTTCTTCCTCTTCAAAGATAGTAATATTTTGTTTCTTGGAGTTTGCTCAAAATGCCATAAGTACTCAAAATACCATAAGTAAATACTTATCTGAATCATCTTTTGAATATTTTTCAATATTTGACTCTAGTGCTGAACTATCCTCTTTGGAGTAAATCCCCTTTTTCCTATAGAACTTCTTCTTTTGATGTTTATGATATTTGTTTCTAAATTTCTGATTATATTCCTTTTCAACCCTTTCTTTGTAAGGGAACTTGGACGAAAAATTTCCAACTCTTCCATAGTCAAAGCATTTAAAGGAAAAGTTCCCTTTATATTTTCCCAAGCCACAAAATTGAGCCAACTCCTAATCAGATTCACAGCTGGAGAAACCTTGATGATCTTCGTGTTTCTTGGCCCTAATGGAAACTTTGAACACTCCCTCCTTGGGTTTAGACTTCCCTACTCTCATCTCATAGGTAGTGAGAGTACGAAGCAACTAATCCATCTTGAGATTATTTAAATCAACTATTTCTTCAATAGTAGAGACTTTGGCATTAAATCTCATGGGTAGAGATATTAAGACATTTTGAACAATCATGTCCTCCTTGCTTTCTTCACCAAGTCCTGTAATCATATTAGTTACTTCATCAACTTTGAGGAAGTATTCTTCTATGCTTTCTTCTTCACTTATTTTTAAGCTTTCAAACCTCATTCGGAAGGTTTTAGGTTTGGCATGCTTGACTTTGTCATCTCCTTGATGACTCTGACTGAGCTTCACCCACAATTCCTTGGCAGACTTATAATGCATAACCTTTACCATTTCAGATTAATTAATGCCAAAGAGAATGAATTCTTGGCTTTATCATTATTTCCATACAAATTTTTACGATCTTCATTAGTGGGAGGGACAATAGGTACATCAAGGACATCATAATATACTAGAATAGAGCTCCAAACATCTACTCCTAGAGACATAACATAGGCTTCGATCCTAACTTTCTAGAAGGCATAGTTTGTCCCATGAAAGACTCGTATCTTGCTTGAGTAAGAATATTGAATCTATTTCCTAGGCATAATTCCATATGGATCTACCTTCCAATGTTTAGGATGTTCTTGAAGGAACTTGGTATCATACCAATTATTGGAATAAGGAATTACAGAGAGGGTGGGTGAATCAATAATGGTGAAGTTCTTTCAATTTTAAGTATAAGTCTTTAACTCTTTTCACTACGGTCAATTACTTGTGAGATATTTCATAAACAATACAAATTATCAACAAGATACAACATTCACATGTACATACACCATCACATGAGAAACATACACATATTGACACATATGTTTTTACATGGAAACCCAAAAGGAAAAAACCACCAGTCTGTTTGTTATTATGATGTAAATTAAGCACGTACTTAATTAAATCAATTTGTTTGTGAGCACCCACTCATAGGAGGAACCGACCCCCTTAAGATAGAAAAAACCTAATTTCCAAGAGGAACCAACCTCTTATGAATGTAGGCCACCACCTTCTCTAGTCACTGTTTTTCCTTTCATACAATTTTGAAACTGAAAACAAAGGAAGTTACATATATAAAGAAATAAAAATTTGATTCATTGTAGTATCATACTTCTGCTCTTGCCCCTTTACTCTTCCACATGAACTCTCAGCCTCACAAAAACCCACTGGCCCACTCAGCTCCTTTTCGCTAAACCGTGCTCCTTGCAACTCCTTCAACTCTTAATCACAACTCTTTGCAACACTCTGCCTCAGTTCATCACTTGGGCCATTTTCTCAACATTTTCATTCTCCTCTCCACTCTCTCTAGCTCACACAACAATACTGTATCCCCCACTTTTCTCAACTACACTACTATGTTTTGTTCCTCTGCTACACACTGGTCGATGCTTCCTCTATTTTCCTACATACTACCAAAGTGTACTTATGCTCTTAGACATAGAAGTTGAGTTAATTCAAGGAGTGGAAACCTGAGTGTTCTTCCATACTGAGAATTAAATTTTAGTCAAACTATAGACTTGAGGTGTTCTTCCATTAAACTCTGCATGTACACTTAACATGGCTCTCCATTCCGCTATTGCATCTGACTTGGCCACTGCTCAAAAATTAAACACTAGGAATGGGATCTTGAGTTTTTCTCCATACTGAGAATTAATTCTTAGTCATACAACACACTACAACTAGGCTTCCCATGCTAATTAATGGCTCACAGAGCTTGAAAAGTACTTCAACCTGACTTCTCTATTCTTCATTTAAATCAATGAGGCATGCACGTGAGACTAGGGGTAGCTTAATTCAACTTTGAGACATCCAAAAACACTTCTCTAGTGATCTTGATAGTCACCATTTATTCTAGCGACCAACTCTCCTAAATTAATTTAGTCCTTAATTTCTGACTCATATATCCTTGACTTATTTTGTGCTGCAATATCAAAACCCCTCATTTCATAACTTTTAATATAGAGACCTTATGAAATCACAAGATTCTAATTGGCCTTTAGCCCCTTTAGCCTAGCCTCTCATTGTTTTTCCTCCATGAGATCGAGTATTGTGACCAGTGGCTCATACTCCTATGTGTTGCAATATCAGAGCTCCCACATATCATAAATTTTTATTATAGAGACCTTACGAAATTGCGGGAATCCAATTGCCTCTTAGCCCCTTTTGCGCAGCCCCCTCTTCTTTTTCTTCCATGGGACTGGGAGCTGTGACCAATGACACAAAACTTAGGTTCTAAGCCCTTCAGGACCTATAGGAGGCCTATATCCTTATGTTATTGCTCATTTTTGTTGGTTCTTCAAGCTTCCATGACCAAGTTCCAAACACATCAAAACCCCCCACATATCATAACTTTTCTAAAAAATGCATTTACAAAGGAGTTTGAAATCTCCAACCTCCAATATATCCCATAGCACTTAGGTGCTAGGCTCTTGTCTGCGCCCTTGGTTGTTTGGGTCTCGCATGACCATTTTTCAATGACATCAGAAGCCCCTTGTATCATAACTTTTCTAAAATACAATTACATAGGAGTTATGAGATATTTGACCTTCGAGATGACGTCATTCTATTGTCATCATCTCCACGTGGCACCTCCATAGTGGTGACACATTTCATCTAGATTTTCCCCATTAGGACACCTAATATTGCTGAATCTGGCTACCACATGTTCTCAGTACATCCATGTCATGTTGACATCATCTTCCATGTCTTCTCTTGAGAGCCAATGAACCACTGTCATGTGTCCTATTAGAGGAGAGAGAAAGGGTCCCTGGTTCTTTGGTTTTGCACACAAATTCCTTCTTAAATTCTTGCTCTGCATCCCTTGGAACTTTTAAAGAGGAACTCATTGATAAGAACTTACAAGGTCTCGGCCTCCGATATTCAGCCCTTATGATATCGGGTTTTGATGTTTTACTTGTGTCGATATTTAGCTCGATGTTTTGCTTGCTCTATCGGATCAAAAAATTCTCAAAAGGGAATTACATTGAGGTTATAAAGTTCCAAAGTTCTGAACCTCTGAGATTCCAGCCTGTTTTCAATATTCGGCCTTTTTGATGTTCCACATGCTCAACCCTTCCAATATCCATTGTTTCGAGAATCAGATCCTGCGACTCCCACCCTACAATATTCTGACCTCCCTAAGTTCTGAAATTTGGTTTGTTGAGGAATTCAAGACCCTAACTTTTGAAATCAATAAATTTTGATCTGAGATCCATTTATCAACTTCCACATACTGTTGGAAATATTATTCAAAGGAATTTCTAGTGGACAAGGTCCGATGTAGTCCTTAAGCCCATTTTATACTTGAAACATGGTTGCAAACTCTCTTCCTAGAATTTGCCTCAACTCTAGTCTAGTTGACATCAATTCCAACATACCAAGTTTCACCAAGCAATCATACATTGTCAATTGTCCAACAACTATAAACTAGCAACACATATCCTACAAAGCACACATGTACATGAATTATTTAAGAATAGTAAGAAATAAGAACAAGATGCATATAATCATATAGTTTCAACAATGACATTCTAGGATTCTGAATATTACAATAGTAAGTACAAATGTACTAGCCTCATATCTCTAGTCTCTGATGAAATTAATAAAAGATAAAAATTCCTTTCAAACTAAAAGATTTACAATTTTGTAGGAAATGTTTAGAATTTCCATCTACGATTGTTAGGATTCCAAAAAGGTAAGCTAAAACTCTTCAACTTCCCTTGATTTACAAATTAAATAAGGATAAATAATTTTGAAAGTCTCAGAAATAGTCTAATAACTATTATGACCTAAGTATATATTCACTTAAGGACCTCATGATCACTTCAAGACATGCCACATAGAATCACAATATGATTTAATCACTTGATCCTACCAAGTGGCAAGATCTTATGCTTCCATGATCTTCAACTATGTGTTGGAAAAGAATTATTCTATCCTTCTCCAATGAAAACAAGAATGTGTTAATGGTAATGTACAAATGAAAATGCCCCACTAGATAATCCATAACCTTCTCCAATTTCTCCTATGCCTTAAAGTTCAATTGATATTAATGGAGGTGTACGTTTATTTTGTGCTTATTCTAGAGATTTGTTGGGGCTAAGTAGAAAAATGAAGAACATATATATATTTTTTTATAAATTTTCCTAAGTATGGAGAGACTGCGCAGAGGATGGTGGACAATGCATAAATGCTCTATAGACTATGCAAATGTCAAATGGAGGCTGAGAAGGATACACCTTAACTAAAATATACCTCGGTCGATAATGTATTCTCCATCCATGTGATATTGTTAAAAGTGGGTAGTGTGGTGATTCGACCTAGTATGGTCAAGTGATCAGTTGTAGATTGACACATAAGATGACATCTCATTAGAGTTAGTTGGCATGAGATTCTTGTGAACATGATGCTAAATACCAAGGTTACATAAAGAGTTGTTGTTGATGATGGAGGGTTTTTCCTTTTTTTGTTCTGTTGTCTCATCAATGGTTGTCTTGTTAGTTATGATCGATGATATTTTTGTTTTGTTCTTGGATGATAGTTCTACTTTATGGGTATGTTGATAGTTGTACTAAGGATATGATAACATTCTATTCCATTGTTAATAATTTGTTTATTGTAATAGCGTTGGCCAGATAGTGTAATTTGAATGATGATAGTTTGAGTTCTCGCAATTGGGTATATGGAGCTTTTGTATAACTTGTAATTTTGATGTTTAATAGAAATATGAAATATCCAAAGGTTTTTTTCTAGTTCCATGGTTGTTCTGCTTATGTGTTTCATACTAATGATGGGATCAATGAATGGGTTATAGAGTCTTTCTAGTGTTTTTGATGAATGCCTGCACGGATATTTTATGTAATAAATAACCGTGTAACTATATAAATGAAAAAACTTTGTTTTCTTTGTTTCATGTCAAAGTTGGCTTTGAATTCATACAATGAATTCCCATTGATTGAGTTATGTATTATGTTCAACCAATATATTATTGCTATGGGGAATGTTATAATGTATGTCATAAGTGTGTATGAATGCATTTATATTGAATGAACATTTATGTGACACATGACAATTACAATAGTTTGAGATGTGTTACTTTGAACCAAAGTCAGCTTTCCTTTCTTTCCTTTCATAACCTTTAAAGGTTATGAAAACCCATAAGTATACCTCAGGTGAGACCTCACCTGCTCGCAGGTGTTGAAAATTTTGGTATCCAAGGGGGATTTGTTAGCATACTTCTGAACCCTAGGTCACTTCCCCCACACACCAACAAATGGTTTTGGTGTCGGGACTTGAAAGTTTGTGTTAGAGAGGGGATGTGGAGACCGACTAGAGAATAAATAGAATGGTGGTTGGACCAAAGGAAACACAAACTCATGGTGGAATATTCTAGCAATCTTCATACCAATATAGAAGAATGGTTGTAGAGATACATTTTTATGATTTCCATGAAATTTCTTTTGTGGCGTTCCCTATCTTCAGGTGGGAGTAGTTCAAGTGAAAGGTAAAGCGATGAGGACTGTGGATTCAATAAGACCTATACAACTAGATGTTAGAGCTACTATGAAGGGTAAATATAGTAATTAACCCAATATAAAGAGCTGTTGATTTTTGGTTAGCTAGTGTTCTAGAAGGATACATAATTGAATTTGTAGTAGAGTCCACCCAACCCTTTAGTGTAGTTGAATGAGACTTATTCTAGGAGCTATGAGGATTCTATTTAAGGATATCATCACCTTGGATAAAAACGATACTCCATGAAAAAGGTTTCATGTTTTTGGAGTTTGAGATGATAAGGAATTAAATTTATATGTGACATGAGGAACCAGGGAACTAATTTAAGGATGCATAAACTAGAGAAGGGACAAGGGATGCAAAGAGAAATGGTGAAATAGAACAATGTGTAGTAAAAGAGATGAGGGTTTATAGGAAAGATAGGGAAGGATGCCAAGAAAAATACAAGTGATGGGAGATGTAGTCTATTCGACACTAGAAGAGAATCTACATAGGGGGTGAAGATATCCCAAAAGGCGTAGGAGTGTAAATGGCATGGTAATTACATGAGTAGTGGAGTCCTGGGTGTCATCAACAAAACAAGGTGAGGTGAGAAACATGATTGGCACTTTGCATAGTAGGACCAAGTATGTCTACAGTTTAGATGGATGTAAGAGAACTGCAATGGAGCCTATCTTTGACAGGAGGCCTAGGAAGAGGTATGCCATGTAGAATAAAAGTGCATAGGATAGAGAAGATTTAAGTCATCGGGAAGACCGAGAGGGAGAGAGAGTAGAGAGTGTGTATAGGAGGAGGTCCTGAACCATGAGTGGAGAATTATTCCATGGAGAGGGTCCTCCACCCAATACATAGGAGAAGGTTACAATGATGGAAGAGATGGTGGGGAAGTATATCACCCAAGTATCGATAGTGAAAGGATAAAGGAGGAAGAAGATCAACTTGATGTAGAAGAATCATTGCATCCCATTGTCCAAGTTGTGGCCACCCGTTGGATTGAACCAGTGACCTTACACACACCTTTATAATCCAAGATAAATTATGCATTATTTGTTAGATTTTCTAAGTTATCTATATGAGAACATCATAGATAGTTGGATAGTGAGAGTGACAGTGGGGAGGAGGAAGAAAAAATTGAAGGAGAACAAGGAGTGTAGGTAGGAGAAGTAACTGAAGTTATTCCACTCACAATAGAGACATTGAATTATGAGAAAGTAGACACTAGATGAAAAACCATGGTTGGTGTTGATTCTACACTAAGGTTTCTAGTGTTCCATGGGATCGGGACAAATTATCCTTAACAACATTGGTTTGTATGCGAGGTAATATGGATTTTAAAATAGATTTTATACAAGTAGACAGATATTTCCCAATTATAAATGACCTTTCAGGATCACTCATTAGTGTGGTACATGAAGTATAAGGCTACCACACCCCCATGATAACCCAAGGCATTAGTGGATATCAAGTAGGCATAGTTGAAATAATTTCAGAAGCTGAAGTCTGAATCACAATGCATAACAAAGATCAAGGAAATCAAGTAGAACACTGGGATTATGAGAAAAAAATTAAAGTTTTTTATGAATAGACTAACATTTTATATTCCCAACATAAAACATTATGAATGGTTCATATCAGTGTTGTTACCACATATTTGAATCCCATTGATGTAGTGGAAGGTGAATTCTTAGCCAAAGTCATTGGATATAGCCATGTTATTGGAGGATACACCTACCGGTGAGAAGAGAAAGAAAGTCATGGTGTAGGTGTAGTGACAATTGGCTACTCTAACATTATAGCTACATGACCTGGTGAAGGGAGAAGAAAAACACGAAGAAGTGTGGTGTACTATATGAAATAGAGAGGGTCATGATTGTAAAAAATGGCTGATAGTGACAAAATATGTGGCTATAGGGAAAGAAATCCCGTAGCCCAAGGAAGAGTATTACGGTGTGATATTTGTGGAGTGTGGGGGAACTTGTCTACTAATTTCCCCATGATTCAAAAATACCAAATTTTAGCAAAAGCCCCTTTTTTGATTTTTTTAAGTCCATCGAACATACCATTCATTCATGCCATGCATTAGAGTTGACGTGTGAGGGGACCTATGATGATTACCACATGTAGGAGATGGAGGGAGGCGATCATGGTGCATAAAAATACCAAGTCAGAGACTACCCTGCACTAGCCCAAGGACAAAGACCACTAGGGAGAGGAAAAGGCTTCGCTACAAGACGGTGAGGAGGCTTTGGGTGTGGAAGAGGACTAGTGATTTTCTACAACTATGGCCCATTGGGACATCTAGTAAGGGATTATCTGAATCCCTGCATTACCTGCATGTACTGCAGGAAAATAGACCATTCTATATAGGATTGTTTGCAATTATTGACAAAGTGGAAGGATAAATGAGAACCAAATACGCAAATGGTTATAGCTAAAGTCCAACGAGACCAACCTTAGGTGTGCGTAGTGATGACGGGAGGAAGTAGAATGAACATGGATGTTGTGAATCCACCTAAATTTCCTCACTAGTGGGTCTGGAAGACTACAAAGCCTCCTCCAAGGTTCAACGACACCAGAGAAAAACATACCTATAAGGAGGCAAGAAGAGATTTCCTGATACTAGAATGGGATGCATGAAGCTCGACACGAGCACCACATAGGGCACCAACTTATGGTACTCCACTAATCTATGAAGAGGGTCTTCCTGAAGTAGTTCTAGGGGAGGTAATACGTATTCAAAACTGTTTAAAAAAATGTTTATATTTGATGAAGGATGAAGATTCTCTAGAAACACTGTGCAAGATGATTGCTCACTAAGCACAAGAAATGCTCAATCATTGTGTGCACAAGAGGGAATCTAGTGCCACACAAGTACTCCTAAGGAAAGTAAAGAAAGTGTTATATAGGAGGTGAACATATAGATAATTTTCATTCAATACCTATATTGTAGAGTATGATATGGACAACACTGTCCTGAATTTGGGATCTGATGTAAATATACTAGCAAAGAAGACATGGGAACTAATGGGAAATATAAATCTTGTATGTCACTAATTAAATTGTATCTTATTAATCAATATATAATATTTCCTCTTAGATGCTTGGTAGATGTTGGATTCAACATCAACAGAGTAAGGAGTCTACCAGACTTTGAAGTCATTAAGATTGTGGATGACACAAACCCTTATCCAATGTTGCTTAGTTTTGAATGGGATTCCAAAAATCAAGCCATCATCAATTTGTATAAGCGAAAGATGTTAATTGAGTCTTGAGATTTGTTGGTAGTCATGCCATTGGATCCTAAGGAAGGAGACCATTATGTAAATATTGTGAGGGAGGACCCCAACACCATAGACTTCAACAAAATATATAACATAATATCTTGATGTGAAAACTATGTCAACTTCACTGTAGATGGTACATTAATATGGTGAAGTATTAATTCATGTTCAAAGGAATTAAATGAGGTGTTAGATAATTGGAAGCATTGCATACATGAGGTTTCTACAAGAACATGTACACATATAACTAATTCAACATGGTGGATTGGCATAAAGGTTTGGGGACTCCAGAATTCAACAAAATGGAATATGTTTTTACTTTTGTTAAGTAATTTAAAGTTTAAGTACCAAATCAACTTAGGTTTCTAGCGTAAGATATTTCTCTCAAATATACACCCATGTGCTAGTGGGAAATGCATAAAGCACAAACAAAAACTTGGCAATAGTACAAGCACTTGTTGTAGATATCGTTATGATTAGATGTTTGGGATTGTGAAGAACGATACAGTGATAAGGAGTCCTCGACCATTGTCACAAATATGTGCATTATGGGATTGAGAAGGAAATTATTACAGAGGTTGAGTGGGTACAAAACTTTGTACATACCTTAGACATTATGCCTTGGAATTGGTATACCTTAGAGATGGAGCTACAATGGAGTATTGTAGATTGGGAAGAAATGATAAAGAGTTTCATATTAACATTTTTAGTTTGAATATGACAATCTGATGGTAGATGAATTGATACACTGTATAAAGGAAAAAATATTTGCATAAGGACTAAGGATGATGTTGAAGGAGGTGTCAGTTTATCACCATAATTGTCAGACTACAAGGAAGCTGACAAAGTGTTACAACATGATAGAATATATCGATGACAATGAAGATTGTAGATATATGCATATTTCAGATTTTGAAGGATAATGTAAGGTAACTAGACCACAATTAGGCTCCACTATTCCAAATTACACTAAACCAATTAATATTCATTTATGTCTAGCCTAATGCTTAAATACCAAGATTTATTCCCAAAAATGTTTGTAGATATGAAAGGCATAGCGGGAAAGTTAGGGGAGATAATATTAACTTGAAGCCAAGTGCTAAGCTAGTATGATAACGAACCCATCATCTCAACCCCATATATAAGAAGGAAGTTAGAGAGGAGCTCAATAAGATGTTGAAAATAAGCATAATATAACCTATCAAGAAGTTTGAGTGGGCCAGTCTGATGGCCATGCAACTGAATAAAATGTGCAATATATGGATATGTGTAGATATGAGGAAATTTAACAATGCTTGTGTTCATTATCCTTTTCCCACACCCTTCACAGATGAATTTTTTGGGAATGTCGGAGGACAATAGCCTTACTCTTTCACAGATGGTTTCTCAAGATATTATTAGATTAATATTGCCAGGGATAATCTCCATAACACAACATTTTTAATAGAATGAGGATCATTCCAATACATTGTCATTCCCTTTGGGATAAACAATGCATTGGCAATGTTTTTATTGAAAATACTGAGAAGGGGGGCAGATTAGTATTTTGGTTAATTTCACCAATTATTGCGAATTTATATTTTTCAATTTGTTTAGTAATATATCTTATAAGAATAATCATAAAGCATACATCCATACCATAAACATCATATACATATGACACAAATATTTTAGGTGGAAACACATAAAGGGATAAAACCACCAATATTCTTCTTTCCTTTGTTTTCAACCTTGGATTACTATAGTTGACTAGCACCAACTAGTAGGTGACTTCTGTCCCCTTTTCTGATTTGCAATCACCCCCTTACAAGAACACCAAATCCTATTTGTTTTACTGGAACCAACCACTAGGAATCACTCACTCCCTCTATTCAGTTTTGTTGACTTCTACCACAGGAATCACTAAATCCCTTTTCTTCCTCTAGCACCAAAATATAACCTCTTTATCACATTTTCAAAGTGGACCCAGAAACCTTCCATAAATTTTCAATAAAATTAATCTCCCTAGATTGATCTCTTTAGAATGTCCTCAACAGAACAAAATGATAAATGCATTCAAATTACTGAAAATAACTCTGCAATTTGATATGTCAACCTGTTTAATAGTTAGTCATTCTATTATAAATCCTCACTCCTGAATTGCCCCATACACATTCTAAATCTCTGACACCACAAACCGTGAGAAAAATTGGCTTTTACCTCTCTTATCTTTATCATTAAATTTTTCACATACAAACAAACTTTCTTCATTTTTACTTGATTATTCAATAGTACCGCCAACACATTCTCAACAATTCGTATGCTTTTTATGGCTCCTGTGCTCAAAATACCATTGGCATCAATCCATGGTTCTACCCATGGAATTTTATTTTCTTGAATGGATCAATGTTTCTATTTCAACCATATAAATGTCACTAAATTTTGCACTCCAAATGCCAAATTTCATTGGATCCTCCAACTATGGATCCCAATTGCATGGGACCAGATCTTTAACCATCCAGGTGCACCTTTGTGCTAACGTCATGTAGACATCATTGTGCCATGTTAGCTTCCACATAATTGTGCCACATCAACCCCACATGTGTGTGATGTTTCATTAGAGAAATTTTGAGGTCTAAAATAGGCCTCCTAAGGAATATTATAAAATAATGGTGGAAATAATAAAATAACATTAGATTACCTCATTCAGTTTTGGAGGGAAAAAAGTAAAAAACTACTTTTTTATACTTGTATTTTAAACTTATCTCCTTATGATTTTACTTAAATTTCGAGTAGAAGCAATTGTTGGATGTGGAATTTAAAATTTTCATCCAAGGAGTACCCATGTTGCATACTTTTGATGGACCCTACTACACAAAAATGTGAAATACATGAAAAATGTGATTGTTATAACATTTTCTCATGTATTTAACATTTTTCTATAGTAGGGTCCATCAAAAGTATGCAAAATAGGTACTCCTTTGATGAAAAATTAAATTCCACATCCAACAAGTGCTTCCACTCTAAATTTGAGTAAAATAATAGGGAGATAAGTTGAAAATACTTGTTGAAAAAGTAGTTTTTTTTTTTTTTTTCTTACCTTTTTACTCCAAAATTGGTGAATCATCTCCCATGATTAACATCATCATGTTGAATCCTATTGGTTCTTATAAAGTTTATTTTGTTGTACATTTTTATTTTGAGGCCCATTTTTCACCTCAACATTTCTCTAATGGCTACCATGTCACATTGCCATCATGTCCATCAAAACGGAAACCATCCTTAAACTACATTCATGTTTTTTACCGAATATTGATCTAGGCCATTATATCAACTTATTTGCAGTTGTTAGATCATTTCGGATTTTTACCTAGATGTTAACTTCTACACTATTTTTCATCTGATATTTGATTGAAAACGTTGGTCTGCACCATTTTCCACCGTTGGATCATATCAAATGAAAAAGGAAATTTGAATCGTATACATGTTCTCAGCCAATGATAATTGATTTTCATGGCTTGGATAAATCAGTGGTAGGAAGGGCCCCCTACCTATTCATTGTTTAACAAACGGGGGGGGGGCGGGGGTTTCACTTTTTCACATATGTGACTAATATTCATGTACTTTTCTCAACGTGTGCCACAAGCCAATATTTACTTCCACTGATCCAAAAGTTCATATAACATGATTTGGAAAAACTGTGAAAGATAATTGATCATTGCACGTAGGAAATGACAGATCACTATGTGTAGGAGAGGGAATCTAGTGATGCACATGTACCCCCAAGGAAATTAAAGCAAGTGTTGCACAAGAGGTGAACAAATAGATAATTTTGATTCAATGCCCAGATTGCAGAATGTGATATGGAAAACACTATCTTGAATTTGGGATCTAATGTAAATATACTACCAAATAAGACATGGGAACTAATGGGCAATCTAAATCTTGTATGGTCACTAATTAATTTGCATCTTGCTAATAAATATATAATATTTCCTATTGGATGGTTGACAGATGTTGGATTTGACATCGACAGAGTAAGGAGTCTAGAAAAATTTGAAGTCATTGAGATTTTGGATGTCAAAAACCATTATCCGATCTTGCTTGGCATTGAAAGGGATTCCAACAATCAATCCATAATAAATTTGAAGAAGTGTCTGATGATCTTTGAGTCTTGAGATTTTGTTGGTAGTCGTGCAATTGGACCCTAAGGAAGGATACCACTATGTCAATATTATGAGAGGAGACCTCGACATAATAGACTTCAAGAAAATTTATAACATAATATCTTGATGTGAAATTTATGCCAACTTGACCACAAATGGTATGTTGAGATGGTGATGTATTAATTCATGATCAATGGAATTAGATAAGGCATTGGAGAATTGGAAGTAGTGCCTCCACAAGCTTTCTATGAGAATATGTGCACATATAATCAATTCAATATGGTGGATTGGTGCATAGGTTTGGGGACCTCCATAATTCGACAAAATGACATATGTTTTTATTTTTTTTAATGAATTTGAAGTTCAGGTGCCAAATCACCTTAGGTTTCTAGTGCTAGATATTTCTCTCATATATGCACCCATGTTCTAGTGGGAAATGCATAAAGGAAAATAAAAATTGGTAGCAGTGCATGAACTTGTTGCAGATCTCGTTTGGATTAGCTATTGTGGATTGTGAAGAATGATAAAACAATAAGGATTCCCTGACCACACACATGGATACATGTATTGTGGGATGGAGAGAGGAAAATATTCCAGAGGTTGAGTGGGTACAACATTTTGTACATACCTTAGAAAATTTGCCTTGGAATTGGTATACAAAGTTGGAGCTGCGACGAGGTACTACAAATTGGGAAGTAATGACAAATATTTTCATATTAACTTTTTTAATTTGAATATGATGATATGTTGGTAGATGAAGAACTACAATGTATAAAATAAAAAATATTTTCACCTAGACCAAGGACATTTCCTAAAGAGGCAACACATTGCACATTTCCCCAGAATTGTCATACTAAAGGAAGTTGGCAAAGTGTTACAATGTGGCAGAAGAGATAGATGATGATGAAGATTCTAAATATCTACATATTTTAGATTCTGAAGGAGAATATAAGGTACCTAGACTAAAATTAGAATCAACTATGCCAGATTACACTAAACCAATTAAGATGCACGAAGTGAATATTGGCACAAAAGCTATCCCTAATCTTGGCGCGATTGGATACTATTGGGATGAGGAAATTGCTGGATAGATTTCCAACCTACTACTTGAATACCAAGATTTGTTCCCAAATAATTTTGTATATATGAAAGGCATAGTGGGTTAGTTCAAAGAGATAATACTATCTTGAAGCCAAGTGCTAAGCCAGTACAATAGATACCCTACCATCTCAATCCCATATATAAGAAGGAAGTCAGAGAGGAGCTCAACATGATGTTGAAAACAAGCATAATAGAACCTGTCAAGGAGTTTGGGTGGGTAAGTCTGATGGTCGTGCAACTTAAAAAAATGGGTGAGATCTAAATATGTGTAGATATGAGGAATTTGAATGACACTTGTCTTCATGATCCATTCCCCACATCCTTTATAGATGAAGTTTTGGGTAATGTTGGAGTACAAGGGGCTTACTCTTTCAGAGATGGTTTCTTAGGATAATTAGATTAAGTTTTCCAAGGAGAATCTTCGTAAGATATCATTTGTAATAGAACGAGGATCATTCCAATATATTGTCATGCCATTTGGGATGAAGAGCACATTGGCAGTGTTTTTGTTGAAAATACTGAGAGAGGGCGTGAATCAATATTTTGGCCATTTTCAAAAATTATTGCAAATTTATATTTTTCAATTTTTTTACCAATCTATCATATAATAATATTCATAAAACATACATCCACACCATAAACATCATACACATATGACATATATATTTTATGTGGAAGCACATAAAGGGAGAGAACCACGAATCTTCTTATTTTCTTTATTTTCAACCTTGCATTATAATAGCTCATTAACACCAAATAATAGGTGACTTCTCTCCCCTTTTCTGATATGCAAGAACCCACTTAAAAGAACACCAACTTCTATCTATTTTATTGGAACCAACTAGTAGGAAGAACCCACTCCCTCTATTCTTTTTTGTTGGCTTCTACTATAGGAAGCACCAACTCCCTTTTCTTCCTCTAGTACCAATAAAACACCTCTTCATCACATTTTCAAACTGGACCCAAAAACTTTCCATAAATTTTTGATAACATTTTCTCCCTAGAATGATCTCTTCATACTGTCCTCAACATTGCAAACTGATAAATGCATTCAACTCATTGAAAATAACTCTGTAATTTGATATTTCAATCTGTTCAACTATTAATGGTTCTATTATAAATCCTCACTCCCGAATCGCCCCATACATATTCTAAATATTTGACACCCACATACTGTGAGAAAACTTGGCCTTTACCTCTCTTGTCTTTCTCATTACATTTTTTAGGTACAAACAACGTTACTTCATTTTTACTTCATTATTCAAGAGAAGCACCAACACATTCTCAATAATTGGTATGATTATTATAGCTCCTGTGCTCTAAAATACCATGGGAATTGTTGTCATTCATATTGTACAGGCATGGTGCGACAATGACTCAAGACAGGGATGTCACTCTGAACCCGACCACTCCTCTATAGTTGTATCCCAACAGGCTATGGGGGTAAGTCCCTATGAGAGATGGAAATGAAAAACTCATTGGAAACTAACAAGTTTAGGAGGCACAATTAAATGTCCTAGCCACTTGGTTTATTTTAGAAAGCTAAAGGATTATATTTAATTATAAATGAGACCAATGCCTTATGGAGTAAATTTACTTGCTTTTAGATCAATTAAGGACCAAATGAATGGATGAGAAACCACTGATTGAATGCTTAACTATCCTATATGCTATGAAAATTCTATAATCTAGGTGTGATGCAAGAGTCTTGATTACTTTTAATTAGATTCCTATTCTAGGTTATCATTCCTCTTAAATATTTTGAAGATAGTATCTAAGGTAGGTTGTGAGAAAGAATCCAATGGGAAGCAAGTAGAGGCTTGATTAATGATACCTCCCCTTAGGTTCTAGCCACCCGATGCCTCCAACACTACAAAGACTGTGGCTCTGATGACTGCAAGGTCACCATGTTAACCACTAAAGAGGTGATAGCATACTCAAGATATATGAGAAAGGTGGTCATATTCTCTATCAACCAAGATTATTCTTTGAGGTAAGTTATTAAATGCAGGACTAGATCTTAAGTGAGATGCAAGGTGAGATTGTTTAATGTTTTTTTTAAGTACTTAATTATGATTAATCTTGAGTTATGAAAATAAGTACTTAATAATGATAAATAAAAGACAATCTCATCCGCAAGAATATGTGCCAATTTTCATTTGCGAACGAGATACAAGATATATTCGCGATACAATTGCTGAAGATAAATTTATCATTCACAAAGATATTAACCAAGAAATGATGATAATGATAACAAGTAAAGGAACTAGAGCACTTATCACTTCAAAACAACTAGCCAATGAGACAATATAAAGTGGAAATAATAATTAATGTTCTTATGCAATTAGAAGCTTTCAAAATGATTTCAATTAGATTCAGCAATCCTTAAGTTAAGAATATTTATATCTTAGATGCCAATGATTTTAAACACTTAAGAGATGAATGATTTAATGCTCTAACAATTAGAACACGTTACTTGAAATTCGAACTAGATTGATAGAGAAAATTAAATTTAAAAGGAAAATTGATGTAACACATGATATTCAACCATGTAACAAGATATTAATGGAAATGCTACATTTAGATTCCTTAATGCCAAGAAAACAAGAGGAGGACAACCATATTATTATAATACCGACTGGATGCTTGAAACAACTTAGCTTCCAATTCCCTTAAGAAATATTAACCATTCAATGGGATTCAATTCTTGATTAAATTCTTTTGTGAGTGAATTTATTCAAGTGAAAAATTGGAAACTTTGAAACTCATAATAAACCATAAGTGTAGTGATCTTAGCATATGAAGAACTTCTACAAATATTAAACAACTTTAGGAAAGTTAATGTAAACAATCTTCTTCATAATAATAAAATTAAATTTATTCCACAATTGAGCATTTAGAAGATAAACAAGAGTAAAATTTTATGATACTTATGTTCTTATGGTATTCAATGAGCTATAAGTGAAGTTTACAACAAGAATGAGTGAATTTAATTGAGATCCCTTTAGATGCAAAGTATGAGATGCTTATGCATGCCAAATGTGAGCAATAGAAACCCAAATGCCAAACCAACTTTTCCAACACAAGATCTTGATGAGTTAGGACTGCTTATGATGCAAATTCCATTGCTATGTTTCAGACTCTAAGATTCTTATGAAAATTAATCATAAATCATAAAACAATTTAAGTTATGAGTACCCAACTTATCTAATTAATATATCAATGCATTAGACAATATGTGAGTTAATTTTAAGTCAATTAGATGAGTTAAATGTCACTATTAGGAAGAGATAATACCATTGTAGAAAAACAGTGAGAGAAAATGAGGGTTTAGAGGTCAAACCCTTAGGCCTTATGGCCTTGAAGATATTGGCAATTTTTCTCCCAAGGAGAAACCACCTGGAATAACAAATATGTGACCCAAATTCTCTGCAAAACCACCAAGGATTAGGTTGGAAAATTAAATAATCACCCATAGTGATTGGATAGAGACAAGAAAGGCCAGGAAAGGCTAGGATGGAGTAGGAAACAAGGCCAAGGGAAGGGAAAGTAGGGCCTAAAGGCCAAGGATGCCTCAAATAAAGGATAGGGAGGCCTTGAAGGCCTTTTGTAAGCCCTTTTGTAAGCCCTAAGAGGGATGCAGATTAGGGATAACAATACCTAAGGGATTCTGACAAGGAAAGAGAGGGATGTGGGTCCCACAAAAGATGCTTAAGATATAAAAGAAGGGTAATGAAGACAAGAGGAGTATCATGGAGGGAAATAAAGGAAACGAGGAGGAGAATAGATGAAGTGGAGGAAGGAGGCCTAGAGGCATGATTAAAGGCTTGTAGACACGGTTATAAGGACTGTCAAGCCCACTACAAGGAGGGGATGGCTCATGGGAGGTAAGCCAAGGCCCATAGAGGCCTAAGACTAACCTTGGAAGGCTTGAAAAGGCTGGCAAAAAGCTTCAAGAAGACATGCTAGGGCTAAAGGGGGCCACACTAGGCCTAGCCTAGATTTACGCTGGGCCTGGAGGCCCTAATTTGTTTTGAAACCCTCACTAAATTTTTGATTTTCTTCAAATATGCAATAATCACCCTAATCACTGCAAAATTCCTTAGTGTTATCTCTGCAAAAAAATTGGAGACTAGATCTTACCCTCAAGGGCCTAGATCTAGTGCAAACCCCAACAAATATTCGTGAAATAGCTTGGATCTCACCTGCACAGATGAAAATAAAAATATCTAAAACCTAAATATATACAAAAAATAAAAAATAAATTGCAAACCCCAAATAACTGCAAAAAAGGGGTTAGAAAAATTTATTCTGCAAAAAGATATTTTACAAAATATATCTACAAGTTATATCCAAATATACAATGCTTGAAAGTATTTTTAGAAGAATACTTTTTATAACAATGACAATGACTTGATATATTTCTAAAGATAGATATTAACCACAGTCTTAGTGAAAGAAGAAAATAACATAAATTTCCCGAAGCCTCAACAAGGTCAACTTGTGCCCACAGTCTATGAACTTGGAGCCCAAAGGTTGGGGAACCTGCAAAATCTATATATTTATTTAAGAAAACTTGTTAGATATATGGCCAATCATATCACCTAAGATAGAACCAAAATATACCAATAGAATGTTCCTATCATCATCTAATGAAATATTATTTCTTATAAAATTTTAAGCACAATATAAGAAAGCACATACCCAACACATACCACAGATCAATGAGACAAAGAAACCATGAAATGAACCCCAAAGTCTTTTATTATGAATGTAAAATGTTCCCAACAGAACAGTTGCTTCAATTAGAATTTACAACATCCAAAGATGATTGATAGAATAAAAATCCCTCCAAGTGGAAAATAATGGCTAGTTGGCTTAATCCCCATCAAATTAATCTTGACCATTGATAAATACTTGATCATCTTTTAATCTCTGCCATAAAAAATATTTATTTTTGAGGAATTTTCGAATTTCTCACTAAAACCATTTTTTATTAATCCAAAAATAATTATTTTGGATTTTCCTCAAAAATTTTACTTTGACCTAACCACCAAGGTCCCAGGGCTCAATTTTTCTTAAAATATCCATTTTTTCCTTGGTGGGGGGCCTCCAAAAATTGACTTCTTTTTGACCCATGAATTTTTTGGTCATTTTCCACTTAGAGAAATTATTTTTTTTTACTCTAAATTAATTAATTTTCATGCTTAGGATTTAATCTTATTTTTCGAGAAAAATTAATTAATTGACACATGAGGGGATTAATTATTTTTTCCCTCAAATACTTTAGCCATGGTGTCTAATTGCAATGGACCATGCACTAAAATATTTTTACATCAAATAATTACAAATTCAACCCTCAAATGGGGAATACCCATTTGTTATAGACCCTCATAATACTTACCCAATTCTGCGACACAATATGATCTAGTAGACCAAGTGATCTATATTAAAATAATTTATCCAAATAGCTTAAATTATTCCCCAATCAATTTTAAAATAGAGTCAACTAAAAACACTAGGATTCACCTAAGAATTTGTCAATAAATTCCACCCTAGCTTTGGGGTTTAAGTTGGAGGGAAAAAATCTACCAATTATCCGTGTTTAGAAACACACATAATGCGGTGAGACAAAAAAAAAATCATAAAATGAAATTTGTTGCAAAAATCATAGGCTTACCTAGGTTGTTACATAATTAAATGGTCATACTAGCATCATTTACATTATAATTTGGAGAAATTGGGTTTACAATGACATGATAACTAGCTAGATGATGATTTTGACTTTGAAAAATATTTGCACAACTACTTACTCAGACTTGTGACAAAATAGTTGCAACATCTAGCTCCATATGGGGACACATTGCTTTAATGAAGTGATGTGAGAATCCAGAATCTTGTATATGAGAGAACGGAAGTCCATTAAATAGATATCCATTCAAAATCAATATCATCATGCATATATAGAAGATATGTTGGAATAGAAAAATCTACTCTAACAAACTAAAATGTAAAGACATAAAATAGAAGTGCAAAAAAAGAAAACTAATTAATGACATATATAAAAGGGAGTAGGATTAGAGATACTATAGAAAATATTTCCCATGGCATCAAATGTCTTCAACATAGTGCATATTGAGCATCTTCCAACTTTTTGGCAGGTCCGTGGGATGTTTTTCTGATGTGCCATGCTAAATTTTGAAGATTCTAGGACTTTGACTTATTTGAATATTAAGTTTCTCCCAACCATCAGATGCATTGAACCTCTTCCTTTTTCCTTTCCATTTTTTACTTTAGTCTATGGAAGGATGTGATGTTGATGGCGATGTGGTTGGTGTACAACTTCCTTCTTGATATGGAAAACACTCATACGGAAAATTTGGGACATCCAAGAATTTTGTGACCCTCTCTTCCTTATTTTCATGAACTTGCTCTATTAACGCTGGTGGATCAATCTTGAAAGCATTAATACAACTCTTCTCAGTTTCCTTCCTACTTGGATCATCTTAATTTAACCATTTCTCAATGGAATCAATAACTTCTTCATAACAAGATGAAGATTGCTTTATGAGATGGGAGGCCTCTAGTTTGAACTAGATTTCCTGGACCTGTGATTTTTCATCATCTTCAACTTATTTTGAAGAATTATTTGTTCGCTTCCTATGTCATTCATTTTATTAGAATATTCATCCTTCATAGCATTTATTTCCCTAACATGATTCTCCTCTACGGTATCCATCATGTTTTGAAAGGTGATTGTCTCATTATACTGAGTAACTTCCATTACCTATAACCTATTCTGGAGGGATATTTGAATAGATTTCTTGTCCTTTATAAATTTAGCATGATTTAATTAAATATAACTTATTTCCACATGATTTTCTTCCATTGTGATCAAACAATTTTGCATGGTGGCCACATGACTTGAGTGATTCACTTTCATGACTTTTAGCTCCACATAATATTTTTCTTCTATGGCTAACAATTTGGTGTACATGGATCTCATATCCTTGGCATGAACAACTATCAATTTATCTTGATTAAGTTTCATAGTTTCCATCATTTGAGTTAACTCATTGATAAGTTGCTTATCTTTTTCCTTTTCATGGTCAATACCAATTTGACAACTTGACCTTGCTTTTCCACTATCGCATATTCTTCTTGCAACTTCACAAGTGGAATCATCATGAAAGTGATCACAAGGTCTACAATATGGCACATTATATTGAAACCTTTCTATGATATTTGGGTCCTTCACATGATCACTTTCATCTTTATTCATAGTAATAGAGGCACAAGGAGAGCCTTTTTGATCTCCATATTCATCTTCAAATACATCAATACTTGATTGTAAAGATTCAAAGGTTTTACTAGGGAACTCCCAAAACGAACCCAATGCATCATATTCTAGTGAAATAAAAAAGATTCACATATTAGCATCTTCATGCTTATCATATGCATAGCCACCGAACTTTAGCATGCGACAAGTGAACTTTGTAAGATGATCTCAAGTAGTGATTGCATTATTACCCATTAAAGAAGGAAAATTATCAATGGCATCTCCTGAAATATCATGAAGAATTTCAATAAAGCGACAAGGGGAGAACGAGTCACTCATGATGACTTGTTTAAAGGGGAAGAGGAGAGAAATGGACTATTGAGAGAGATATCCTTGGTCACGAAAATCAAGAGATCCATAAGAAGCGAGCTTCTAGCAGAAATTCGTGTAAGAAATGAAAGAAGTGGAGTCACCACTTGAACATGAATCTAACTTTAAAATCTAAAAGAGAAAAAACCAAAAGTTAGTCAAGGAGAAGTAGATGGATATCAGGGAGGGCTTCCTTGCTGAGAAAAATGAATGCTTTATAGAATGTAATTTTTTTAACCAAGTTCTGGGAGTGAGGTTGACCAAGCTACCAGGATTTCTTCTAGTGTAATATTCTATGAATATATGAATTAGTGGAGTCGCCACCCAATAGGAAACTAACCCAAACATTTAGGTGCTAAAGGTGCAGATAGAAAAATGATGAAAAAATAAATGAAGGAATGAATGAAAGGATGATAATATTAGAAGAGATGATAACGATGCCTAAAAATGTACCGCTTGATAGGATAATGAAAAGATGAAGAATGAGAATGTCCTTAATGACAAAGTCCAATAAAGCGCTCCCTAGTAACGGTGACAACAAATGTTGTGGCATTTCTGTCTCAAATGAAAAGATGGAAATATGAAGGAAATGTTGAAAGATGGAAACAATATCATGAGGACCAAGGACAAAAAAATCTATCCCTGAAAATGACGCCGAAAATGTTGTTGCTCAGATTGTATATGCATGATGCGACAACGACTCAAGGTAGGGGTTGTCACTTTGATACTCGCTCACTCTGTTATAGTTGTATCCCAACAAAAGCCTATGGGGGGGGGGGTATTCCCTATGAGCAATGGAAATGAAAGACTCATTGGAAACCAACAAGTGTGAGAGACACGATTGAATGGCCTAGCCACTTGGTTGATTTTAGAAAGCTAAATGATTAGATTTAATTATCAATGAAACTAGTGCCTTATGGATTCAATTTACTTTCTTTTAGATCAATTAAGGACCAAATTAATGAATGAACAACCACTTCTTGGATGCTTAACTATCCTATGTGCTATGCAAATTATACAATCTAGGTTTGATGCAAGAATCTTGATTTCTTTTAATTAGATGCCTATTCTAGGTGTATCCTTCCTCTTAACTATTTTGAAGCTTGTGTCTAGGATAGTTTGTGAGAAATAAGTTAAGGGGAAGCAGGCAAAGGCTTGATTAATGATACCTCTCCTTAGGTTCTAGCTACCCAATGCCTCCGGCACTGTAGATACATGGCTCTAACTAATGCAACGTCACCGTGTTAACCAAAAAAGAGGTGTTATGCTCCTCAAGCTAGATGAGAAAGGTGGTCCTATTCTCTATCAACCAAGCATATTCTTGGAGGTAAGTTATTAAATGCAGGACTAGCTCTAGAATGAGATGCAAGACAATATTTTTTTAAGGTTTCTTTAAGTACTTAACTATGATTAATCTTGAGTTATGACAATAAGTACTTAACAATGATAAATAAAAGAAAATCTCATCCAAAAAATATGTGCCAATTTTCAAGTGGCAACAAGATACGAGATATATTCATAATACAATTTCTCAAGATAAAGTTATCATTCACAAAGATATTAACCAAGAAATGGTGAAAATGGTATCAAGTAAAGAAACTGGAGCACTTATCCACCTAGAACAATTAGCCAATGAGGCAATACAAATTTCCAATGATGATTAATGTTATTATCTAATAAGAAGATTTCCAAATGATTTCAATTAGATTCACCAATCCTTAAGTTAAGACTATTGATATCTTATATGTTAATGATTTTAAACACTTAAGAGATGGATGATTTAATTCTCTCATAATTATAACAAGTTAATTAAAATTACAATTAGATTGATAGAGACAATTAGGTTCAAAAAGACAATTGATGTAACACAAGATATTCAACCATGTAACAAGATATTAATGCCAATGCTACAATTATATTACTTAATTCCAAGAAAACAAGAGGGGGGCAATCATATTATTATAATACCAATTGGACGTTTGAAACAATTTAGCTTCTAATGCACTTAAGAAATATTAACCATTCAATGGGATTAAATTCTTGATTAAGTGCTTGTGTGAGTGAATTTATTCAAGTGAAAAATTGGAAACTTTGAAACTCACAATGAACCATAGGTGTTAGTGATCTCAGCATATGAAGAACTTCAAATATTAAACAACTTTAGGAAATTCGATGTAAACAATCTTCTTCACAATAATAAAAACAAATCTATTCCACAATTGAGCATTTAGAATATAAACAAGAGTAAACTTTTATGCTACTTATGTTCTTATGATATTTAGTGATCTATAAGTGAAATTTACACAACAATGAGTGAATATAATTGAAATCTCTTTAGATGCAAAGTATGAGATGCCTATGCATGCCAAATGTGAGCAATAGAAACCCAAATGTCAAAAACACTTTTCCAACACAAGATCTTGATGAGTTAGGACCTCTTACAATGCAAATTCCACTGCTATATTTCATACTCCAAGATGTTTATGATAGTCAACCATAAATCATAAATCAATTTAAGTTATGAGTGCCCAACTTATCTAATTGATCTATCAATGCATTAGACAATATGTGAGTTAATTTTATGTCAATTAGATGAGTTAAATGTCAATGTTAGGAAGAGATAATATTGCTGTAGAAAAATAGTGAGATAAAATGAGGGTTTAGAGGTCAAACCCTTAGGCCTTATGGCCTTAAAGATCTTTCCAAATTTTATCTAATGGAGAAACCACCTGTAATTAAAAATGTGTGACCTAAATTCTCTGCAAAACCACCAAGGATTATACTAGAAAATCAAATAATAACCCATAGTAATTGAATAAAGCTAAGAAAGGTTAGGAAAGGCTAGGATGGAGGAGGAAACAAGGTGAAGGGAAGGGGTAGTAGGGCCTAAAGGCCAAGGAGGCCTCAAAGCAAGGATATGGAGGCCTTGAAGGCCTACCACAAGCCCTAACAGGGATGGAACCTAATGATTATAGTCCCTAAGGGACTGTGACCAGGAAAGAGAGGGTTGTGGGGCCAAAAACAGGGGCTTGGGAGATGAAAGAAGGGCAACAAAGATAGGAGGAGGCTCATAGAGGGAAAGATAAGAACTTGAGAGGAGAAAAGTGGCAGCATAGGGATATAAGAGGAGGATATAGGCCTAGCGGAAGGCCTAAAGGGTTGCAACCAGGGTTATGAGTGTTGTAAATCCCATGAGAAGGAGGGGAAGGCTCATGAGAGGAAGGCCGAGGCCCTTAGAGGCCTATGACTAGCCCTAGAAGGCCTGAAATGTTTGATGCCATGATTTAAGTGGCCACACTGGGGCTAGAGAGGGACACACTAGGGCTAGAAGGGGACACACTAGGCCTAGGAGGGCTGATGCTAGGCCCCGAGGCCCTAAATAAAAATTGAAACCCTCGCCAAAATTTTGATTTGGTTCAGATCTGCAATAATCACCCCAATCACTGCAAAATTCCTTGATGTTGGCTCTGCAAAAAATTTGGAGACTAGATCTTACCCTCAAGGGCTCATATCTATCTTAAAACCCAACAAACCATCTTGAAATAGCTTTGATATCACCTACACAAATGAAAATAAAAATACCCAAAACCCCAATATATACAAAAAGTTCAAAATAAACTCCAAACCCCAAATAAATACAAAACAAGGGTTAGAAAAATTTATTCTACAAAATTTATTTTACAAAATATATTTACATGTTATATATACAAATATACAGTGTTTTAAAGTATTTTTTGAAGAATGATTTTTATAACAATGACAATGGCTTGTTGTATTTCGAAAGATAGATATTAACCATAGTTTAAGAAAATCACATAAATTTCCTGAAGTTGAAACAAGGTCAACCTGTGCCCATAGTCTGCGAACTTGGAGCCCAAGGGTTGGGGAACCTGCAAACTCTATATATTTCTTCAAGAAAACTTGTTATACATATGGTGAATCATATCACCTAAAGTAGACCAAAAATCTGCCATTAGAATGTTTTTATCACAATCTAATGAAATAACAAGTCTTATAAAATTTTAAGCACAGTATAGGAAAGCACATACCCAACACGTACCACAGATCAATGAGATGAAGACACCATGAAATGAACCCCAAAGTATTTTATTATGAATTTCAAATTTTCCCAACAAAACAATGGCTTCACACCAATGTTTACAAAATGACATCAGCCGAAGATGATTGATAGAAGAAAAATGCCTTCAATTTACAAAGAAATCCCTCCAATAGGAAAATAACGGCTAGTTCACTTGATCCCCGTCGAAGTAATCTTGACTGTTGATAAATACTTGCTCATATTTTAATCTTCGTTGCCAAAAATATTTATTTTTTAGGAATTTTTTATTTTCTCATTAAATCCATTTTTTAATATCCATTTTTCCTTGGTGGGGGACCTCCAAAAATTGACTTCTTTTTGACCCACGAATTTTTTGGTCATTTTCCACTTGGAGAAATTAATTTCTCTAGAATTAATATTTTGACTCTAAATTAATTATTTTTCTGGCTTATGATTTAATTTTGTTTTGCCAGAAAAATTAATTAATTAACACTTGATGGGATTAATTAATTTTTCCACTCTCAAATGCTTTAGCCATGGTGTCTTGTTGCGAGCGATTTTGCACTAAAATATTTTTACATCAAATAATTACAAATTCAACCCTCAAAGTGGGAATACCCATTCATTATAGACCTTCGTGACACTTAACCAATTATGCGGCACAATATGATCCAGTAGACCATGTGATTTGTAATAAAATAATTTAGAAAAATAGCTTAAATTATTCCCAAATCACTTTTACAATAGACTCGATTAAAAACATTGGGACTCACCTAAGACTTTGTTGATAAATTCCACCCTAACTTTTGGGTTTAAGCCGGAGGGAAAAAATCTATCGATTATCAATTTTTAGAAACACACATAATGATGTGAGACGAAAAACCTCCTAGGATGAAATTCGTTGCCAAAATCATAGGCTTACCTAGGTTGTTAAATAATTAAACGATCGTACTAGCATCATTTACATTACAACTTGTAGAAATTAGGTTTACAATGACACGATAACTGACTGGATGATGATTTTGATGAAATTATTTGCACAACTACTTCCTTGGACTTGTGACAAAATAGGTGCAATAAGCATCAATCCATTTTTCTACCCATGGAATTTCATTTTCTTGAAAGGATCAATGTTTTTGTTTCAACCATATAAACTGTCGCTAAATTTGGCTCTCCAAATGCCAAATTTCATTGTGCCATCCAAAATTGGCTCCCAATTTCATGTTACCAAAGCCTTAAGACCATATCCTTAACCATTCTGATGCACCCTTGTGCTAATGCCATCTTCATTGTGCCATGTTGGCTTCCACATCATTGGCAAAAACCAACCCCACCTGTCTGTGATGTATGCTACCATGTCTCATTTCCATCATGTCCATCGAGTTGGCAACCATCCTTAAACTCCATGCATGTTGTTTAACTAATATTGATTTGGGCCATCAAATCAAATTATTTGTAGTTGTTGGATCATTTTGGATTTTGACCTACATGTTAAATTTTGCACTAATTGTTGTCTAATATTTGATCAAAACCATTTTTCTACACCTTTTTCCACCATTGGATCATATCGAATGCAGAAAGGCACTCGGACTCTTGCACAATGATCATTGATTTGAATGGTAGGCATGCCCTCCTACCTATTCATTGTTTAACAAAGGTAGGGGGGGTGGGTTTGCACTTTGTCTCATATGTGATTAATCTTCATGTACTTTTCTTAGCATGTTCCACAAGCCAATATTCACTTCCATTGATCCAAAAGTTCATATAACATGCTTTGGAAATACTATGTAAGATGATTCATCACTGCGAGTGGGAAACAAATGATCATTGTGTGCAAGATAGGGAATCCATTTCCACAAAGATACCCCTAAGGACAACAAAGCAAGTGTTTCACATGAGGCAGACAGATAGACAATTTTGATTCAATGCCCAAATTATAGAGTATGATATAGATAACACTATCTTGAATTTGGGATCTAATGTAAATATACTACCAAATAAGACATGGGAACTAATGGGAAATCTAAATCTGGTATGGTCACTGATTCCATTTCATATTTTTAATCAATATAGAATATTTCCTATTGGATGGTTAACAGATGTTTGATTCAACATCGACAAAGTAAGGAGCCTGGAAAATTATGAAGTCATTAAGACTGTGGATGACACAAACTCTTATCCAACATTGCTTAGTATTAAATGGGCTTCCAATAATCAAGCCATTATCAATTTGAAGAAGAGAAAAATGATATTTGAGTCTTGAAATTTGCTGGTAGTCGCGCCATTGGACCCTAACGAAAGAGACCACTATGTCAATATTGTTAGAGAGGACTGAGACACAATAGACTTCAACAAAATTTATCACACTTTATCTTGATGCGACAATTATGTCAACTTGACCGTAGATGGTACGTTGAGATGCAGATGTATTGATTCATGTTCAATGGAATTAGATGAGATGTTAGATAATTGGTAGAAGTTCCACATGAGATTTCTATGAGTATATGTGCACATATAACCAATTCAGTATGGTGGATTGGCTCAGAGGTTTGGGGACCTCAACAATTTGATCAAATGACAAATGTTTTTACTTTTGTTAAGGAATTTGAGGTTCATCTGCCAAATCACCTTAGGTTGTCAGGGCTAGATATTTCACTCAAATCACACCCATGTGGTGGTGGGAAATGCATGAAGGAAAAATAAAAACTTCACAAAAATGCAATCACTTGTTGTGGATCTTTTGGATTGGATGTTGGGGATTGTGAAGAACTATTCAGTGATAAGGATTCCTCAACCTCTCACATGGATTTAAGTGTATTGTGGAATGGATAGAGAAAAATATTCTAGAGGTTGAGTGGGTACAATAATTTGTACATACCTTAGCCACTATGCCGTGGAATTGGTATACATAGCTGGAGTTGTGACATGGTACTGTAGATTGGGAAGGAATGAAAAAAGGTTTCATATTAACTTTTTCAGTTTGAATATGATGATCTGCTAGTAGATGAAGCATTACATAGTATAAAGGAAAAAATATTTGCACTAGGACCAAATACTATTTTGAAGGAGGTACCACTCTACAAATTTCACTAGAATTTCTAGACTACCAGGAAACTGGAAGAGTGTTACAATGTGGTAGAAGAGATTGATGAAGATTCTAGATATCTACATATTTCAGATTTTGAAGGAGAATATAAGGTAACTGGACAAAAACTAGAATCCACTATGCCATATTACACTAAACCAATTAAAATGCACAAAGTGAATATTGTTACAGAAGCTAGCACTAATCTTGGTGTGATTGGAGACTATTGGGATGAGGAAACTATTGGATATATTTCCAACCTACTGCTTGAATACTAAGATTTATTCCCAAACAATTTTGTTGATATGAAAGGCATTGTGGGGGAGTTAGGGGAGATAATATTACCTTGAATCCAAGTGCTAAGCTAGTATGACAAATCCCCTACCAGCTCAAACCCATATATAAGAAGGAAGTTAGAGAGGTGCTCAACACAATGTTGAAAACAAGCATAATAGAACCTGTCAAGGAGTTTGAGTGGGTTAGTCTGATGGTTGTGCAACTGAAAAAATGGGTGAGTTATGGATATGTGTAGATATGAGTAATTGAATGATGCTCAAGTTCATGATCCATTCCCCACAACCTTTATATATGAAGTTTTGGGGAATGTCGGAGGACAAGAGGCTTACTCTTTCAAAGATGGTTTCTATGGATACTATTAGATTAAGTTTTCCAAGGAGGATTTCCATAAGAGAAACATTCACAATAGAATGGGGGTCATTCGAATATATTTTCATGCCCTTTGGGCTAAAGAACACATCAATATTGTTTTTGTTGAAAATATTGAGAGGGGGAGGGGTGTGAATCAATATTTTGGTAAAATTTCAACATTTCTTGCAAATTTTTATTTTTCAATTTGTTTAGAAATATATCATATAAGCATAATAATAAAACATACATCAACACCATAAACATCATACACATATGACACAAATATTTTAGGTGGAAAACCAGAAAGGGAGAAAACCACATTTTTTTTTCAATCTTGGATTATAATAGTTCACTGAAATCAAATAGTAGGTGACTTCTATTTCCTTTTCTGATTTGCAAGCACCCCCTCATAAGAAAAAAAACTACTATTTATTTTATTTTAACCAACCATTAGGAATAACCCACTCTCTCTATTCATTTTTTTTGGCTTCTACCACAAAGACAAACTCACATTTTCAAACTTGACCCAGGCACCTTCCATAAAGTTTTGATAAAATTAATCGCTCTAGATTGATATCTTAAGACTATCCTCAACACTACAAATTGATATATGCATTCAACTCATTGAAAATAACTTTGCAATTTGATATGTCAACCTGGTCAACAATTAATCAATTTATTATAAAACCTCACTCCTGAATCATCCCATATACAATGTAAATCTCTGACACCCACAGACTATGAGAAAACTTGGATTTTACCTCTCTTGTCTTTCTCATTACATTTTTTAGGTACAAACAACCTCACTTCATTTTGACTTCATTATTCAATAAAACTACCAAAACATTCTCAACTTTTGGTATGCTTTTTATAGCTCTCGCTCTCCAAAATACCAAGGGCATCAATCGTTGGTTCTACCCATGGAATTTTAATTTCTTGAATGGATCAACGGTTATGTTTCAACTATATAAATTGTAGCTCAAATTGGCTCTCCAAATGCAAAATTTCATTGTGCCTTGCAACTTTGGCTCCCATTTGCATGTGACAAGAGCCTTAAGACCATATACATAACCATTTGGGTGCGCCCCTATGCTAACTTCATGTTGACATCATTGTGCCATGTTGAATTCGACATCATGGGGCCACATCAACCCCACCTGTATATGACGTATGCTTCCAAGTCACATTGCCATCTTATTCATCCATTTGGAAACCATCCTTAAAATTCATGCATGTTTTTTACCCAATATTGAATTGGGTTGTTAGATCAACTTATTTGTAGTCGTTGGATCATGTTATCACCAAAAAAAGGTTCAATTAGCCATTTTATGCTAGGTTGATTGAAATACACCATGTAGGGTGGATTTTTACATATTAAAACCCACTTTCACCCTAGGAAATAATATAGAGAACCATTTTCCTAGATTATTCCTCATTAAAAGCCAAAAAATTCCATGAGAATAGTTAAATAAATCATTATTCATTTATTTTTCTCTCAAAATAATTATTAAATCAATATTTAATGATTATTTCTAACCATTTTTTATTCAACCACTCAGGAATAATTAAATAAATAAATAGTATTTTATTATTCCATATTGATCCCCTATTTTTCTCATGAGATAATTATTAAATCATTATTTAATAATTGCTTCTAAACCACTTTGAATTTATCCCCATAAATTAATTAATAAATAATTTTTTATTTGTTATTAACTTTAACCATTTTCTAAATAAAGGTATTTTGATAATTTTCTAAATAAATTTTCCCTCTCTAAAATATAATAAATATTCCTAATAGGTAGATCTTAATTTGGTCTAATAATGTTTTATTATTTTTCTAGATCTAGGTATATCTTAATATTTTATTATAAATAGAGGGGTTTTCAACTCATTCTACACATGACCATTATCATCGTCCTCACTATTTTCCTATGAGATTAGAGCTCCCATTTTTGAGTTCAATCCACCATTAGCTCCATTTTCCCATTACATCCATTAGGAGAGAAAATTGAAGTTGAAGTGCAAGGTATCAAAGGACCCATCCCACAGATGGGGATATGTAGATCCAAGTTTGTATATTCTCTTCACTAGGAGTAAATATTCTATTTCAGTTTAATAAAATGAAATTTCTTCTATTTCCATTGGGTTTTTGGTATATCATTTGCTTCTATATGTTCCTTTGTGTTTGCATGCCATCTTTTGTAGGTTTTATAATATGTGTTTTCTAGATTCGAAGAGTGTTAATAGTTTCTCCATTTATGTTTTTTTTTTTGTTAGGGATATTTGTCACCAATAGCTTAAGTGAATATTTTTGGTACAACTGATAAGAATTTTCACACTAATAGATCATTTCAGATGTTGACCTGCATGTTAACTTCTAGACTAGTTGTTGTTTGATATTTGATCTAAATTATTGGTCTGCACCCTTTTCCACCATTAGATCATATCAAATGCAAAAAGGATCTGTAACTCCTGCACATGTTCTCACCCGATGATCATTGATTTGAATGGCTTGGATAAATCAATCGTAGGCAGGTCCCCCTACCTTTTCATTGTTTAGCAAAGGGGGCTGGGGTTGCACTTTGTTACATATGTGACTAACCTTGGTGTAATTTTCTCAACGTGTGCCACAAGCCAATATTCACTTCCATTGATCCAAAAGTTCATATATAGTGACCCCGCCCCTGTTTCTAATATTTAATAGGGGTGGGTTCTCACTTTGGTAGTTTGCATAACCAAGAAGGCCAAAACCGTATGAAACTTCAAACTCCATAACTCCTCAACTCTTTGGAAATTTTTAGGATGCCATACACTATTTGAAATGTATTTGAGAGGACTATCCAACTGTGCATATTGTATTTTTATCTAAGATAAATTACTAATGCATAAATGTCTTCAAAGGTATATCCTCCATTCTTTACCTCGATTAAGCAACAACCCATCAATACTCCTACCAAGGCTCCACACTCTCAATCTCCAACAGAGTAGGAAATAAAACTTAGCAACAATCCCCTTGACAAATCTAGACTACTCCTTTACCACTATTTAAATATTTGGACACTTCTCCCCCTTTGACATCAATGATAAATGGTGTAAATAACTAAAGGACATCCCCTTGAGACCATGCTACTAAAAATAAATAACACCAATGGACCACACAGTATACCCCCTAAGTTGAGGCTATAACTTGTGCTAGAGTTGTGTTCATACAACAATCCAATCCACATGTGGATTATTTTCATTAGGTATAGGTGATCAAGTTATGGAAGAGATGAGGATATCATCCCCAATCTTTGTCAAATATACTCAAATGGTTCTCATACAAGAAGCTTAGTAAATATTTCTATAATCCACTCATATGTAGGAACATATTCCAACTTGAATATTTGATTTAACACTTGTTCTATAAGAAAATGATATTTAATAGGAATGTTCTTTATCATGGAGTGCATCAATGGATTCTTGGATATATTAATAACATTGGTGTTATCATAAAAGATATATATATGTTGTGTATAGTGTACATGAATGTATTTCAGACTTTGAATCATCCACATCAATCATGTACAACATGATTCAAGAAAAGTATTTCAGTAGAAGTCTTTCTACCTAAAGACTTTGCTTAATTAAATATGGATCACAAAAGCTTGAATACAGAAACATTATTCAAATTCAATATTTTCTGCTTTTGTTAGCAGACAAAGAAATTGAACTTTATTTCTTACTATGCCAGGAAACTAAGCAATTTTGTCCGAATAAATCTCCACCATTGGTACTTTTCTTGTCATCAATGTTTCCTGCTCTATATGCACTAGTATAAGATTTTAAAGTAAAATAGTCCAAAATCTAAAGTTCCTACTAGATATTTAAATATCCTCTTGACTGATTTGAGATGAGTGTATTTCAGTTTAGATTGGAAACACCCCACTATTCCAACAACATGCATAATATAAGGTCTTGTAGTTGTGAGATAGAGTATACTACTGACCATTAACCTATATTCAGATTGATTGACTTCTAGATATTTGTCATCCTTGCTAAGATTACAGTACCATCAGTGTACATACAGGTTTACAATCTTCCATCACAAATTTCCTTAGAACTCCTTGAGGTACTTAGTTTGAGAAATAAATATTTCTTTGTTTGTTTGTTGTACTTGTAATCCAAGAAATAAGGACAATTCACCAAGTAGAGACATTTCAAATTGTTGTTACATTCTTACTACAAAACCTTGGCACATTGATTCGACATTACTACAAAAAATTATATCACCAACATATACAACAACTACAAATAGTTTATCTCTTTCAACCTTGATATACAGATTAATGTCAATAGTTCGTTACCTAAAACCTTGTTGTTGTAAGTACTTGTCTAATCTACAATACTAACCCCTAAGTTCTTGATTTAATCCATACAAATATTTCTTAAGCTTATATACGTAATCCTTGTTATTGCTCAATAGAAAATATTCAAGTTGCTCAATATAGATCTCCTCTTCCATATCACCATTGAAGAAGACATACTTAACATCCATTTGATATACTTTGAATTTATGAAATCATACAAATGATAAGAACATTCTAATGGCTTCAATTCTTGCAACAAGGGTAAAATTTTCCTAAAAATCTATCCCTTCTTTCTGAGCATAACCTTTATAGACAAGTCTTGCCTTGTACCTGACCACATTTCCATCTTATTTTAACTTATTTTTGAATATCCATTTTGTCCCTATTACATTTTTCTTTTGTTATATCGGGACAAGGTCCCATGTTTGAATTTTCTTTATCTGATTCAGTTCTTCAAGCATCCCTTTAATCCATCATTCATCTTGGTTTTCCTGGTGAGCACTATGAGGTTCAACTGTAGATAACAAAGCTAGATTTGAATGAATAGATTAGCTTATCAAATTCTAGTTTGTACCTCATTTTTTTAATCTTTAAGAACTTGGATTTCAGGATGGTGTTTTTGTACATACCTAAATGGATCCTTTTGCTAACCAACTTCTTCTTTGTCTTCTTATTCTGATTCTTCATGTTCTTCTTGATCTTCATTCTCTTTGACCTCATACCTTGGTTACTCATCATTGCTAGATTCATCATGCTGCAATTTTATTCTAGAGCAAATAAGTCCATCAAATTTTACATCTATTCTTTCAACAATTTTTCATAGTCTCTTATTATAACATTTTACCCCTTGCTTTTGGAAGAATATCCAAGCAAGACACCTTCATTTTCCATTATTTTAAATTTTCTGATTTTGTCCTTATTCCTTTTGATATAACATTTGCTTCCAAAAAATTTAAAGTGTTTAACTAAATCATGTCTTCCATACCGTAATTTGTAAGAAATTTTATCACTGTTTACCCTATTACGAGCCTTATTGAGGATACTAACTGTAATTCGTACAACTTCTCCCCAAAAGGTATGAGTCACTCTTGATTCATCAAGCATGTCTTTAGTGATTTATTGAACTGTCAATTCATTCTTTCAACTACACCATTTTTTTGAGGAGTTTCAATTATTGAAAACTGTCTCTTGATCCCATTTTGTTCATAAAATTCATCGAATTCATTAGATATGTATTCACCTCCTCTATCAAAACTAAGTTAAAATTTAGATCCATTTGGTTTTCCACTAGAGCTTTGGATATTTTGAATTTTTCAAAGGTTTCATCTATATATTTCAATAAGATAACCCAACACATTCTTTTGTAGTCATCAATTAACAACATAAAATATTGTTCACCTCATAGGGATCTCTTCCTCATTGGTCCACATATGGCAGTATGAATTAGTTCAAAAGGAATTTTTGTTTATATTCCTTTTATTTGAACTGAACTGTTGTTTTTTTACCAAATTGGCATGATTTTCAAACATTGTTTTCAAGTGTGACAATCTTGGGCATGTCACGAATAACCCCCTTTTATATTAGTTTAACCAGCTGATTGAAACTGAGATGCCCCAATCTCTTATGCCAAATTAAAATTTCCTTAGTTTTTCCAAAATAATTTTTTTCATTGTTTCATTCCAGCACATATACATTACTCGAAGTTTTTACTGTTGTAATTATGATGTTGCCTATCTCCAACTCTTTGACAACACACTCATGTGATCTGAAGGTGACCTCATGACCTTGTTCACACATTTGACTGGCACTTAATAGATGATGCTTAAGACCATCCACAAACAACACATTTTTATCCTTAAATTTTTCCTTTCTTCTAGAAACTTCCTTTCCTTTTATTCTCATTGGAGCATTATTACCACCCATGTCCCTGTCATGTGTTTTTAACACCCATTGTTAATATGACATTGATTTTTTTTTTGACATATAAGACCAATCCACATTTTATGGAAATGAAGTCTTCTTATTTTTCCATATTTTTGTAAGTTTTTCCTTTCTATCCTATTGATAAGAATACAATATGATTCTCCATTCATTGGCCCCATGTCCAAAGTTGTTGAACATATAACACTCAATTTCATCCATAAAAGTAGACAATGCATTATTGAAGGATTTTCTAGTCCTTGACATTTTATTCAAATTTGACTTTACCCTTGATTCTTTATATATATTAGATTTATACATTATGAAATGAACTTCTTGTTGTCCAAAATCATGACAATTAAATCAATGACCATAGAAAATGTATGGGTACCTAGGAGTGAAGATTACTCTTGGAAGAATTGGTTCTTGGTTGTGGAGAGGATGAATTTCTATTTTCTATTGCTTTCTTACTCCTTTGTGACTTGTGTGACTTGGCTTATTTTTTCTTTTTTCGGATACTAATTCCAATGATGGATTTTTTGTGCCACCCACTATTTACCTTAATAGCATTAAAATATCTTTTCAAACCTTCAAATTTTAAAGTCTTGGGATCTAAATCTCCTTTAACCTAATCTTGTGTTCCATTGTATCCTAGACTTGTTTTATCTGATGTATATCATTGAATATTGATGATATTATCTAATGTTTCTGATCCATTTACAAATTTTAGGTTCATATTTAACTATGCCTTAGTATTCTCAAGATCTTTCCTCAGTGATACAATTTATGATTCCAATTTATAACAATATCTCCTGTAACTGTTTCATTAGCACTTCCTCCACTCATTTAGCTTCTTGTAAATGGAATTAAAAAAATTTCATCTCTTAATCAATGCTATTCTCTTTTTTATTATACACTTGTATTTATCTTCTTTGATTTTTGTTTATTCTCGTAAGCCTGTCTGTTTCCTCCAATGCACTTAGCAATTCACCTTCCATGTCAACAACTACTTCACAGTCTTCTAACTCAATTTTCCCTAGACTAGGCATTTGATCTTCTAATTTCGTAAGAAGCTTCTCATCAGGGTTAAAATCATAATCATAATAGATTTCATCTTTTGAAGAACTACAACTATCTTCATGTGAATATAATCTTTTCCTTATAGAGAATTTATTCTTGAAAACTTTCCTAGAGATTTTCTCTCCTTTATCCTTTTTTTTTAGCATTGTTTTTTTCTTTGTAAGAAAATGTAGATGCAAAGTGTCCTATTCTACCACATTCAAAACATTTGAATGGAAACATATCTTTGTACTTTACAGTTCCCTTTTTTTGAAAAAGTTTTCTTCCTTGTCATCTGAGATGTGGCTGGAGCTATCTTGGTCTTCATTATGCTTTGGGTTGGTTGATACTTTGAAAGAAGCTTCTCTATGTTTTGATTGGTCCCCTTTTGTCCTCATTTCTTAGGCTATAAGTATTCCATGAATCCTTTCCATGGTTAGCTGATTTAAATCATGCATTTATTTGATTGCAGAGACTTTGGCATTGAACCTAGGGGTAAGAAATATCAACACTTTTTGAACAAGTGTAGCATCTTGAAATTTATCAGCAAGTCCTTTCACGGTGTTTACTATTTCATCCTAGCTGAGAAAAAAAATATTATGCTCTCATCCTTGTGCATCTTCAAACTTTCATATTATATCCTATATGTTTGTAGTTTTAGATTCTTTACCTTGATGTCCCCTTCATAGCTTTTCACCAGTTTATCCCACATTTCCTTGTGATTTCAAATTGCATTACCTTAACAAATTATGATGAAGCAAGTCCTCCCAAAATGGCATTCATTTCCTTAGCTTTAATTTCATATCTCTTCTCAAAAGATTCATATGTTGGATCCTTTCCTAGGTTCTAATACCCAATCACTACAACTTCCCTAATGTTTTCTCCTAGTGACATTCGATATGTCTTCATTTGAATTTTCCAGAATGTAACATTTTTCCCATTAAATAGCGGAGGTTTTCTTAAGAAAATTTCATTTTAACTAGCCATTTGCAAAACATCTCCCTTCCAATGATTAAGCTAAGACTCAAAGGAACCTACTTTGATACTAATTGTTGAAAGTACTGGGGGGTGGGGTGGGGTGAATTAATATTTTGGTAAATTTCAACAATTATTTCAAAATTTATAATTTTCAATTTGTTTAGTTGGTATGATTTTAATAGCTCCTATGGTCTAAAATACCATGGGAATCAATCCATATTTCTACTCATGGAATTTTCTTTTCTTGACTGGACCAACATTCAACATGCTTGATTGGTTCTATTTCAACCATATAAAATGTCGTTAAATATGGTGCTCCAAACACCAAATTTCACTATGCCCTCCAACTTTGGTACCTAGTTGCATGTGAAAATAGCCTTAAGACCACATCCTTAACCTTCCAAGTCCATCCTTGTGTTGATGTCATGCTGACATCATTGCACCATGTTGGCTTCCGCGTCATTGGGCCACATCAACCCCACCCTTCTGTGACGTATGCTACCATGCCACACTACCATTGTATCCATCGAGTTGGAAACCATCCTTAATATCCATGCATGTTTTTTATCTAATATTGATCATGGTTGTTAGATCAACTTATTTGCAGTCATCGGATCATATCATATTTTGATCTGCACGTTAAATTTCTCACTAGTTGTTATCTGATATTTGATATGAACTATTGATCTACACCTTTTTCCACCATTGGATCATATCGGATGCAAAAATGCATTCTAAATTCTACACATATTCTCATCCAATGACTATTTATTTGAATTGCTTAGATAGATCAATGGTAGGTGGGGCCGCCTGCCTATTCTATATTTAACAAAGGGGGGTTCTACACTTTGTGATATATGTGACTAATCTTTTTTTACTTTGCTTAACATGTGAAACAAGACAATATTTACTTCCATTGATCCAATGGTTCATATAAAGTGTTCCCCAAACCCCTTCCATTTCTAATAGTTAATAGGGGTTTAGAATTTTGCAATCTGTGGAACCAGGAAACTCGAAACCCTATGAAACTTCAAAAATCCATAACTCCTTAGCCCTTAGGAGTTTTGTTTGCATGAAAATGACAAGAGGGTTGAGACCCTGGGTTCAGGCGTAAGGGGCCAACAACGCTTTGTTTTAGTCTATCAATATGCCAACATTTTCACCTTACCCGGGAAGGGGTAGGAGCCTCACCCGAGGTGTGCTGTGACTGAAGTCAAATGAGGGTGGGATTTAGATATCACGGGAACCATATCAAACAAAAGTGAACAAAGAAAATATAGCTCAACATGAATAACTAACCTGATCAAAATGATCTACTCATCCTATATCAAGAGACTACATAAACATATGCTTTATAAAAAATTTAAATAGTTAGCATAATACACGAGGAAATAAGGTGATTCAAGACAATGTTCTTCATTATAATAAAAAAATTCAATACATAAGGCTTGAGGCTTGATCATCAACCATAAAAATCACATAGACAAAATATAAAATTATACAACTATGATTGTGGAGTCTTTCACATCACTTCACAACATAGGAAGAATGGAAATACTACAGGGTTTCTACAACTGACTAGCACCAACCCCTCCTTTGCTCCTTCTTCTAATTTTTATCTCATGCCCTCTGTCCAGAATACTAGTTCCTCTTTCCTTATGGTTGAATTCATTCATCCTCGGTTGCCACTACACTTTCCTCACTTAGCTATCCCTCCTTCTTCCTGCCACTCTTCCAGGACTACTAGTCTTCCTTCAGTTTCCAGTCTTCCCTTGGTGGTCCACTCTGCAACTCCCTAATGGTCACCTCCAATGCTTGTCATTGGCTTGTTTCTCCACAAAATCTCAAAGAGAAAGCCCCAACAGGCCCCAACCACAATTCATTGACTCATCCCCAACTTAGCCTTCCATTGGTGGTGTTGGTGCTGTCAGTACTATTGACATTACTACTGATGCCTTTGCTATTATTGCTGCTGGTGCTTTCCCTGGTGGTGGTGGTGATGCTATTTCTGGTGATGCTACTGCTTCTTCTTAAATTTCTTCTCCAAATGAAGGCCCCAACTCTAGCACAAATACAATCGTCCCTTGGAGGAATTGTGTATATTTCTCCAATGCTACTTTACCGGGTTCTATGATGGTTGCTGCTTGCTTTAGAACTCAGTCTTTGTGTTAGATGTTGGTTGAGATGGTCATTTCATCAGTAGGGAATCCCGCTGTTCTTCCATGTCCTCACTGAGTTCTTACAAAGCATTGACATGAGTTTGGACTAGGGGTTGGAGATTGCAGAGATTTTGTTTGGTATTGGTTAAATCGTCCTCGATTTAGATGCAAAATTCTAGAGAGGCGCCCTCTTCTTGGAACTATTTCCACTGCTCCTTGTCCTTAGAATTATTGATGCGTGTGAGTATCTGATTAATTCGTTGGTGAAGGGGGTAGATTGGTTGATTATTCTTTGCTAGGTTACTGAACTAGTCATGAACTTGCTACAGTAAGGTGTATCCATGATTCAGAGCCTCAAGGATGGAGGCTTTAAGAGCAGATGTAGTGGTGATTTTCTACTCAATCTCATCAACATAAGCCATGGAAGGGTCTGACAGTGCATTCTTCGTGGAATTGAAGTTTTTCCTAAGTTCTTGGTTATAGGAGATAAACATGTTGCATGTAGTTCGATGTGGTTACAACATTCGACCAGGGTATAGTCAGAGAAATCTTACAGAGCCTCAGTTAATACATCAGAAATGGTAGGCGAGAGCGCCTGGAATTGCAAAGTGATCTGATCAACATGTTGTTGCAATTATTGATTGTCTTGGTGGAGCTGGTCATGATCGGCTGTAAGGGAAGCAATTTGTTGCTGTTGCTGCTCATAGTCGCTAACAAGATCATTGTGAATCTGTGAAACCCTCTACGTGTCTTGTTGTTTAAAGCTAAACAACTGAGTTGATAACTAGCTCTGGAGATCATTTTAATACATGATAGATGGATTAGGGAATCGACTATGTAGGGGCTGCCCATTAGCTACAGACTTGTTTGAATGTCCGTGGGGTGATGTGGCTTGTTGTGATGGCTCTATAAATTGATGTGTTGATGGTAGGGAAACAATATTTGGTGCAACAGGGGGATTTAAATGAAATTGGAGCACAAAGGGTTTGACAACGGTAATAAGTGATTGCAAAATGATGGTCTTTGTGTTAAACTGTGGGTCTAACTCTAGTAAAAAAGACAATATGGAGGTGGTGATATTTTCTTTGCTGGGGACTATCGTGGTGGATTGAATAATAGAATCGACCTCCTTGTCTTTCACACCCAACCGTGTCCCAAAGGGAATTGGATCTGACAAGCTTGCGGAGGTCAATGCGGTGTGGGGGGATGGGTCACGTGAGTTCAACAAAACTATGGATGTTGAAGGTGGGATTTCTTCTATGATGGGAAAGGTCGTGACGGTCTGGGGTACCTCATTGGTGAGGTCGATGATCTACACTAAAGGGTTTGATTTTTGCTTCTTGTTTACAGTTGGAGGCTTGGTGCTTTTTGTTTTATGGGGCTTGGGGATGGTCGACTTAGACTGTGAATGAGGCCCTACAGAGGGTATGGAAACAACAAGGGGGATTGTAACTAGAGGGTCCTGTTACATGAAAATTTTCAATTCAGCATAGTTGGGGACCAAAAATAATGAAATGGGTATATTTGCGATGGTCTCCTTGAGCGAGATCATACACTTCTTCATCTGTGTGAGGACTGACAATAGCTCATGTTCAACAATCCACTTCCTAATGTCCACAATTGTTTCCCTTGGTAACAAAGGTGGTACCATCCCATCGAATAAGTACATGTACTTCCCTTCTCTAATTTCCCCTGTGACCCCCGACCATGACCCGAACTTTGCATGAAAATATTCAACCGATAACACAATTTTCCTAGCCCACTTCTGAAAAGTGTTTAGGTGAACACATAGTTACCTTACGAAGGTGTTTCCATAAGAAGACCCAAACCAAATTGTTGTTGAATATTCATCCAAAAATGCCCTGGAGATCCTTTCGGTGGCTTTGATTACCTCAATCATTTTGAAATACCAACCTCCAAACAGAACCTTGTTGATTTCTTTTCTGCTTGCATACCCTGAAGTCCTGCATGACACATATCGGAGAGCCAAGGGTTGGTCCTTTGAGATTGGCACTAAGTCCCTGCACTTTGGTGGGCACCACTTCCACATTTCTAAAGCAACTACCAGATATCCATAGATGAATTTGGTGGTATGCTTGTAAATGTCTTCACAGGCTTCAAACAACTCATTAAGGAGAAAGGTACACCAGTTCAAGTGGGCGCCCTCTGTACAATGTTTCATGATTGATATCATGTCCAAGTGCACTTGTTATTTTAGAAATGACACATCAAATTTCGTGCAATGATATAGCTAGCGAACATAATTTTCTCCTTGTTGATCAGGTTGATGCGCACTCTCTTTCCCCCTCCCTTGGTGTTTTACTTGGAATAGTAATCAACATCCCCCTCTTTCTTAGCTCTTTTAGAGTTTGTCTAGAATGCTATTGAAACCACATCTCATGTTTATGATAAACCTATAAGTCTCTGAATGTCGACCACATGAATTGGATATTCCCTATCTAACCAGAGTGACCTACCATGCATCTTGCTAACCACTAATTTAGTGCATTGCATTACTGTAAGAGTTGTCCCAAACAGAGGAAAAATTCTCAAATGTAAAAGAGTGGACCACTAGAGTCCCCTGTAGTCATTCTTAGCCTTGATTGTTGACCTCACGTCATCCTTTGTGACTGACTCTATATATACTTCATGCTTCAGGGTTGATAATTAAAAGGAACCCCACAAATCATTATCAACGAGCGTGGCTTTAACATATTTTCGATAGAGCGGCTATGTAACTAAAATTATTGCGTCCATCCCAACCTTAGGAATAGAAATAATTTCCTTTGTCATTATGGAACGTCACTGATAGACTGAAATCACCAGTTGTCGATAGAAAATCCTTGAAGGAAAGCACTGAGAACTAGACTGAGACTAGAGTGAATCTATCACCTTAGCTTCAAAATCTAAGAAATTTGGCATTGCCATTCAAAATAAGTAGATCACCTTGACACGATGTTTCTAACGAGACTTGCTAACTAATTAATAAGAAAACTTTCCCTATGTAGACTCAAACATGTTAATCCACCGTCGGCTGAGCTGGACTTGACTTAGTTGACATACTTCTAAAAAAGGAAAGGTGAAGTTGATGGGTAATTATGCTTATAATAATGAAAGACGTTTAGGAATTAATTTTTTCTATGATGGGAAAGATTTTATGGAAATCTGACTTGACACCAACATTACTTCCTAATTATTATGGAAATGACTCCTAGCATGTGTGACTTACTCCCCTCGACCACTAACTATTGCGGTGTTGTGACATTGAAGCCTCAATAGAGGTTGATATCCCAGAACCTTATTGGAAGTATTATAAATATTGAATCATCAGTGCAGGTTAAAGACGAAGAAAGAAAATAAATGAAATGTTTGATGTAGTAAATGAAGATGCTACTAACTGACTCCTATTGACTTCTCCTAATCCTACCTATTATACCCTTCCAGAGACCCAATCAATTGTGAGTAGAAATATTTGATGTGTGGAGGGGTTTTAGACATGTGCCATTCACCCACCCTTGTAAGAGTACTCCATCTAGTTTCATGAGCTTGACAACTCCAGACTCCATGATTGCCGCAACAATGAATGGGCCTAACCAGTGCATCTGTAGCTTTCCTAAAAACTTTAGGAAATTAATGTCATATAAAAGAGCATGCCCCCCTAACTATAAATTCCTTCTTATTGATGCGCCTATCATACCATTCTTTCTACCTTCTCTGCTCAACCATTTGGTGAAAATATGGTAGGAACCATGCTTCATCAAGCTCCAATAATTCATCTTATCACTTTTGGAGTGATGCATCCACTGTTATTTTAGTGGATTGGGTGATACAAATGCTTGGAATAGAAAATTCGGTTGGCACCATGACTTCTCATCCATACACAAGTTGGAAGGGTGTTTGTTTGTGTTGTCACTTCACCGTTGTGCAGTATGCCCATATTGTTGCTAGCACCTTCTCGTCCCAATAATCTCTAGTGTCCGAGCATACCTTTGTTAACACATTTTCCATTATTTTATTGAATGATTCTACTGTTCCATTGACCCGTGGGTGGTATGGACTTCTCTTTTGATGCTGTATTATGAAGTTTTGCATCAGTGAAGCAACTGTTTCATTGATGAAGTGAGTTCCTTAGTCAGTGCTCAGGCTCCTAGGGCACCCGAATCATGAGATTATATTCTCAAATATGAACCTTGTAGCTGTATCTACTATGAAATCCTTCATTCCTGCTGCTTCGACCCATCTGGAACTATATTATGCTGCTGTGATTATGTACCCAACATGAGAGTGACACATCGACGGATTGGTCGATAGTATGAAATCGACTGCCCATTTTTCAAATATTTGTAAGGCATGTACTGACTGTAATGGGACTTCATCGCTATGTGACAACTTTCCAACCCTTTGGAACACAACACATGCTTTGGCGTACTCTTTGGCATCCTTATAGACCATTGACCACCATAAGACTACCTGTAACACCTTCTGCACAATAGCTTTCCCTCCAACGTGGCCACCCAACTCCTGAATGGAATTCCCATAACACATCGTTTTGTTCATGATGAAGGAAACACCACTTCAACACCTAATCTAAGCCAAATTTTTATAGGTTCCTTGTGATTAACTGAAACTCAGATGCTTGAACGTCCATGTGTTGTCTTTGCGTAGCTATGTATTCATCCATACATTTTCTTATAGCTAGGAAGGCTACGATTTCTTCTAGATAGTCTGCAATTGCTTCTACTTTGAATAAATAAGCATTGAGAATTTGATTATCCAGAGAGCCTACGGTTTCCCCTGACTCCAATCATGAGAGGTGATTAGGTCCCACATTCAATCAACCTAGCTTTACAATTACTTCAAAAGTAAATTCCTGAAATAGAAGCAACCATCTGAAAATTCTCCCTTCAAGCTCAAGCTTATTTACCAGATATTTCAATGTGGAGTGTTTAGTAAAAAACTTGAATGGATCCCCAAGAAAGTACTGTCTAAATTTCTGAAGAGAGTAGACCATATCTAGTGCCTCCCTCTCAGTCATGGTGTAATTCCTTTCTGTGGTAGACAACTTCCTATTGGAGAAGTAGATTAGGTGGTCAAGGCTCCCTTCTCCTGGATGAGCCAACAATGCCCCTAGAGAAATTTTGGATGCGTCAATATGGACATGTAACTGTTTATTCTAGTCGGGATAGACTAGAATCGGTGCACTTACTAGATTTTCCTTCAATATGTTTAGTGTAGCTTGACACTCCTTTGACCATGTAAATGTTTCTGCCTTCCATAACAACTTCTCCATTGGTGCAGTGTTAGAGGCATAGTTGTGGATGAATCTTTGGTAGTACTTGGTGTGCCCCAATGTTGATCTGAGTTGCTTGACATTAGCAGGTGGGTCCATGTTTACTATCATTACAAATTTGGTAGGATCTATGCATACTCTGTCCTTGCACACAATGCAACCCAAAAGTGTTCTGAATGGGACCACAAAGATGCATTTTTTCAAGTTCAAAAATATTTGTAACTACATGTTGTTGGAAATAATACTGAGAGGGGGGGTGAATCAGTATTATCTGGTCAATTATTTACTTTTTCAAACCCAGAACATATACGCTACTTCAGTTAGATGAACCCGCATATATACGCAACTACAGATAAGGAAACCCGCGTATACTATGCAGATTTATAATTTACTTTATTCTATAGATGTTGATCATTAAGTTATGCACCATAATCATATGAACAGTTTCTATGAAAAATAAAAAAGATCAGAAGACAACCACACATAAGAACACAAGATATAAGGTGGAAACCCAATGTGGGTGAAAACCACCTGCTGCAATTCGTCTCTATCTTATTTTAATTAGAAACTTCTGTTTACAATGGTTCTATACTAGTGCAGTCCTTTACCAGTATGCAGGCTGCTACCTGCAGAGAGCTACAACCCTCTCTCATTTTCCAGCTTCTCCTGGAAGGGAGCTACAACCCCCTTAGTTCTTGTACTAGTCGCGATACTAGTACGCAGGATGCTACCTGCAGAAGGCTACAACCTTCTCTTTCTTCTAGGGACCACGTTTCATAAATTTTCAGACTGGATCCACAAATAACATCAATCAAACATCAAGAATTTCTGCATCAACCAATCACCATTTCACCAGTCAAGACTGAATCAAAATAAACACTTCTCTGTCAATTGTACCCAGATCACAGTAACTGTAATCACACCTCAAATTCTAAACCCAGATCACTGCAATAATCAATAGAAGCAACTAGAACATAAATTATGAGATGTATGCTACTTCAATATTCAGAAACTTGTGTGCATATGCTTCTGTGTTAAGATCAACCTGTGTATACGCACTTCTGACTTCCAGAAACTCCGTGTATATGCACCTGTGCTATGATCAACTTGTGTATACACACTTTTGACTTACAAAACCTGCGTGTATATGCACTTGTGTTAAGATCAAACTCCGTATATGTACTTCCGACTTACAGAAACTGCGTGTATACGCTTCTTCGCTTCAACGAACCTGCGTACAGATCTATAAAGATAATTTACCCCTTCAAATGTTCAGTTATTAGTTTACCCAGATTATCAAATTTATAGATCAAGCAAGCGCCACATAGAACAGATCAAAATCATTCAAAGATACTATCAATCAAGCCTTAAGATTTTGACCCATTAAAGGAACTTATCCTTCTCCTTGTGCTCAGGTTCCTTCTTCCTTCAGATCTAGATCTACACCATATCCCAATCACTATATTCCAGATCTAGCACTTTATCAGATATTCAATAATTCAGATGACCTTTGCCAAATGATCTCCTTCCTCTTTTATAGCCTTAGGCCTTTCACAAAACCACGGTCCAAAACCATAACAATTCAATACCATGGACCCAATACTTGGGATCAACACTTATGATGAGATACCATGGCCCAAAACCATAGGTTCAAATACCAAGGACTAAATACCACGGAGTAGAAACAAGTTTTCCCACATTTACGTGCTTTTCCTTGCATGAAAGTGCGTGTATACACATACATGCCTTGGGAACGTTCAACCCGGGTGTATAAGCGGCTTCATCAAAGTGAACCTGCGTATATGCCTTTTGCTTCTTTCTAAGTGCCTGAACTATGATCTGTCACCAGAGTGAGTTGCCATCAAGGACAACACCTATGCCATAGCACCAAAACTGCCAAACCTGTGCCAGAATGCCAACAATCTCCCCCTTTGGACTTGATGGCAACCCCAAGATCCTCAAGATCATTCTCCCCCTTTGTCATCAAGGGCAAAGGGGTGTGCTGCCCCTGAGTCCATGCTGAAATCTCTGCTCTGCTATGCTGAACATGCTCCCCCTGACTGTAGGCAAGATCTACAAAAAGACGTTCTTTAAAAAGAACCATGACTTATACATCATAACTGACCTTCCTATCACAAAAGACTCTATACATACATCCATCACCCAACCAAGTGGGGATCATCCATCCAACCAAGTGGGGATACATCAAAACGTTTACATATGACAACCAATTACATTACATCATTCATCCCAGGCATAGTGGGGAAACCAAAATAGGCCGTTACATGACCTTGATGAAAAGAATATATACATGACATAGAGACGAAATATCTTGAGCAAGACTATGAAAGTTATCAATAACTACTATCAGCAGCATCTGTTAATCATTATTCAGATCAGCAACCATGTTCTCTTTCTGTTCTTCCTCTATAGGAGTTCCACCTGAAACCAACAACAGTTGTGAACTTGAACCAAAAGCTTCTAAGGTAATGCCAACAATGCATCACTAGAAGATTATCTACTCCCCCTGAACCTATGCCAGATGGTCTCTGACAGACCCCTATCAGACTATCATAGTCTGTCTCTGCTAATATGCTTCAAACCTCCATATACGTGACTGTATCTGCATAAACCAACGTATGTACGTGGATCCTCCTCATCCAACTCGCGTACACCAACTTTTCTCTGAAACAGACAAGTTTCAACAACAGGTTGAAGCATCAACTACTCCCAGCTTCTGTATGAGGTATTCAAATGTTTCCCTGGGCAGCGGTTTGGTGAGTATATCAGCAACTTGTTCCTTAGAGGGAACATACTCCAACTTGACCTTTTGTTCCAGCACTTGTTCCTGAAGAAAATGATATTTGATAGGTATGTGCTTGGTCTTTGAATGCATGACTGGATTCTTTGAAATGCTGATTTCACTTGTGTTATCACATAAGATGGAGATAGGTGGAGTACAAGTGATTTGATAATCCTGCAAGGTTTGCATCATCCAAAGGAGTTGGGTGCAACAAGATGCAGCAGCCACATATTTTGCTTCAACTGTAGATAAGGAAATAGAACTCTATTTCTTGCTGAACCAAGATACTAATATGGAACCCATAAAGCATGCACCACCACTAGTGCTTTTTCTTTCATCCATGCTTCCAGCCCAATCTGCATCTGTGTAAGCATGAAGAGTGAGATCTGCATCTATAGGATACCGTAGGCCATAGTTTTGAGTTTCTTGAAGATACTTGAAAATTCTCTTTACTGCCTGAAGATGAGTTTCTTTAG